>OY288285.1:69637488-69899356 GCA_958450335.1 Hibiscus tridactylites | reverse complement strand
TTGATTTGGTGACCTCGGATAAAGATTTCGGTACGTATGTTTTTTTATTACCATTTCTATAACAATTTATGTATATTATGTAATAATTTTTGTACTTACTGAAATTTTCATCGTTCATGTAAGAAAATACGTTTTCTTGTAGGCAAACATGTATCTAAAGAAATGGCTACCCTAAATTGTGCTCCTTTTAATTTTGGTGATCTCAGGTAAGGATTTCGGTACCCTTTTTCTTACGATTTTTATATGAAATTATGTATAAATTGTAATAATTTCTGTACCTACCAACAACTTAGCTCATGGTAAAACATCAATTATGATGCAACTTGTAAGGCAAGGTTTAAAATGTGGAAAACTTTTTTTCTATTTTGGTAGCATAGGTAGGATAAACACAACAATATCGACCTTTTCCCAGTCTTCTTTAATTAGCAATATTAAAGCCTTGCTTACACTTTGATCAACCATATTAGAGACCTCAAACAAAAAGCTTCTTGAAATTATTGTTATCCAATTAGATCATGGAAGATAAAATGGCCTAATCTAAACAAAGATTTGAGTTCTTGATGACGTTCTTAGAAATTAATGATCTTGTAGGGAAGGCATTTTCGCATGGAAGATAAAATGATGTCCTTTTTGCTCCTCATTTTTGTTCCTCCTCCTGTGGTGTACTGCTTGGTATGCATCTCATGCTATATCATTTAGATTTCTAGTTTTAACTTTAAATAAAAGCATTATTAACAAATTTAAAGCAATTAAACCGTTGTTGATTAAATAAAAGCATTAAATATCACATTTTGTGACAAACTATTTTAAAAATAATAAAAGAAAATTAATTCAAATCTTAGTACAATGTAAAAAGAAATATTATGTTTCATAAAATATATTTTAGATACTAATTTATATATTAACTTTAGCATTTTTTTAAATGTGACTATTACATTAGTCCTTTTCCATTAAAAAATTAAAAAAATCGTTGACAATCTAATGTATTATGTATGGACGAATCTCTGTTTTTAAAGTTAAACAAAACTCATTTTTTCATCGCCGATTGGAAAGAAAAAAAGGCGACACCAGTTCAAGAGGTCGGCGTTGTCGACAAATTTGTACCCTGACGCGTTCAAAACTTCACATTATTTCCAAGTATGTCTTCTTCTCAATATTACTCTTTTTTTCATCCATTTTGCTTTGATTTTCCCTTTTTTCTTTGTTAATTTTCGTTAAAAAGATGATAGGTACTACTATGTGATGATATTCATGAAAGTAGAAAAGTGTTAATGAAAACCTTTATATGTTAACTTAACAGCCTTAACTCCACAATTCCTTCTAGTGATTCGAACTTTAAAGTACATGTAAGTAAAATTGATCACTTTTATTATAATTAACTAAACATAATAATATAGAGAAAATAGATTACTTCATTTCTTACAACATGTTTTATGCAACATGTATAGATCAACGGACGTTCAGTTGTGCTATTTTTTATAGCATGCATTCAAAAGAATCCACATATGTGGGAATTCTTTTGGCTAATAGGATAGAAAGCCAAATCTTATTCATATTTTTTTTGTTTGACAATGTTAATTAAGAATGTGGCATGTATGATCACCTAGTAAATAATCGGGATGAGAATATTATGAACAACAAGTATTTTATTGCGCTAAAAGCTTTTAAATCTGTTTTCGATTTTTTCAAGAACAAGATGTTTTCATGGGATGATAAAGGTCTTAATTATAAATAATAGTTGATATAACTTTATTAAGAATCACTTCACAAATATATTCAAAAAGGTTGTATGTTTTTTTGAAGGCGTTAATCATAAAAGATACGACAGTTTGTCTTTCAATTTGGCTAAAATCATCTTTATTACCTATTTTGACGAGAAAGTCAAGTTCTTGCCTCTTCTTTTCGACTCATAAAGCAATAATGTCGACTTAGTGAAGCTTTATATTTTGATGTAGAGTATAATTGGATTGTCGTTTCAGATATAGATGTCTTAGGAAGTAATTCAGATTTAATTTACCTTCAAAGCTTTCATTATTCTTGTTTTGTCTCTACAACCAAAATTTGTAAGTTTAAATTTAATTTTTTATCCCTATAGAATTATAATAATTCAAATAACATCGTTTATAAAACTTTTTTTTATGATAAAAAGTTTTGTGGGTCTGAAATTTATACTGACATCTCTGTTTATATGGTTCGAACGAGATAAATATGATTTCATTCACAAGTTGGATTACTTTATAAAGGTTTAACGAATTGATAAGCTATCATTCTCTAACTGTTTGGACAATTATCATGACATACGAAAGTGTAGAATTTTTGTGTCTCAAAATTCAGTCTTTGATCAGATGCTTGAGCATTCGAGTCAGCCGAGAAAAAAAGAGGGTTGTTTGAGTCATCCGGGCCAAAAAAGGTTACCTGCATATTCGTTTTCTGCAGATTTAGTGCGATTTTGCACTAATGCCTACCCGCATTAAAACGAGTTACATATTGGCATCTTAGAGAATGTAAAGTAAGTTTTTTTAATATTGACGTCTTTCAATAGATATACTAATTTTTGTTGTTGTTAATTACTAACCTAATTATTTATCATATAATATGTTGAAAAAATCAACATCGAGAAAGCATTAACAATTGTTATTTTAAATTTATATTAAGTTTTTTTATGGTCTCCTTAATTATGCATTCGACTACGAAAGCTCTACCAATAGTAGGTAAAAAATAACAATTGTTAATGTTGTCTTGATGTACATCTTTTCAACATACTACATAATAAATAATTAAGTTAGTAATTAACAACATAAAATTTTAGTATATCCATTAAAAAACACCAACAATAAAAAAACTTACTTTGACTCCTCTAAGATACCAATATGCAAAGTCGTTGTAATGCCGGTAGACATTAGTGCAGAATCACACTAAACCGACTGAAAACAGTTATGAACGTAACCCCTTTTGGCCCGGCTGACTCGAACTACCCCTTTCTTGCTTAACTGACTCGAATGCTCAAGCAACTAATTAAAGATTTGATTCTGAGCCATAAGATTTCTCCACTTTCGAATGTAATGATCATTGTCCAAACAGTTAGAGAAGGCTAGCTTACCAATCCGTTCAACCTTAATAAGGTGATCTAACTTGTGAATGACATCATAATTTTCTTGTTCGGACCATGTAAATGGAGCTTTCAGTATAAACTTCGGACCCACAAAACGCTTATCATAAAAAAAGTTATGAAATAATGTTATTTGAATTATTATAATTCTATAGGGATACAAAATTTAATTTAAACTTATTAGTTTTGGTTGTCGTGACAGAATAAGAATGATAAAAGCTCTAAAGGTAAATTGAACCCTGAATTGTTGTTTAAGACATCTATTATCTGAAACATCAATTTATAATTATACTCGACATCAAAAGGTGAAGCTTGTCTAAGTCGACACTATTGCTCTGTGAGTCGAAAAGAAGAAGCAAGAACTTGGCTTACTCGCTAAAATCGGCAATGAAGAGTTTTTTTAGCCAAATTAGAGGACAAACTATCTTATCTTTTATGATCAACACCTTTAAAAAGTATGCTCGCAACCTTTTTGAATAGGTTTGTAAAGTCATCTTTAATAAAGTTATACTAATTATTCTTATAACTAAGTAATTTCATAAAAATATCTTCTTCTTGAAAAAATCGAAAATAAGTTCAAAAGCTTCTAGCACAATCAAACACTTGTTATCGTAAAATATGATCTGATGAGCGTTCACAATATTCATATCCCGATTATTTACTAGGTGACCATACATGCCCTATTGTCACAGACTTATTTCTTTCAAACTAAATTCGTGCGGCACTAGCACTCCCGACACAATGTTAGCAAGCCTTTCCCACGCGAATGTTATGGCTAAACACACACGAGAATGAAGAAGGCAAGAGAGTTACAAAGAAATGAACCTTTTATTAAACTCTTAAAAAAGCTTTACAAGAGAGCTAAACTTATGAAGTTGTAGTATAGGTTACAAATGACTCTAGCTAGCCTATTTATAGTCTTCAACCTCCTCAATGGATGGTGGAAATTGATTTGATCCAACGGTTGACATTTTGTCTCCCAAAATATCTATAACACCTACACTTTTCTAGATAAGTTTATATTTATCTACATATATCTCTAATACTCTAAAGTATTCTAGAATATTCTACATCTATCTAGTTATGTCCTTAACTATCCAAAAGCTTCTAGAAAGTTCCAATGACTTTTCAGAGTAGTTCCAAACTTTCCAGGGTCTTCTTCAACATTCAAGATCCTTCTAAAATTTTTAGATGCTTCTAGAATGTTTTAGGTCTTTTTAGAATGTTCTAGAACCTTCTAGAGTGTTCTAGAATCTTCCAAAGTTTTCTAGACGAGTCTAGACCTTTGGAGAACCTCCTGAATCCTTGTAGAAATGTTCAAGATGATTGTGGGCCTCTTTAGGCTGTTCTAGAACCTTCATTGGTTCATGCTTGGCCTTAAAATGCGCAAGGCATTTCATTTTGCCTTGGTTGGCCCGAGTGCACCTAGGGGGCACTCCTCGGCCGGTCTTGGTACACTTTGACGGGGCGTGACACTATGCTCTATTAACATTGTCAAACGGAAAAAATGTGGATGAGACTTGACTTTTTATCCAATGAGCCAAAAGAGTTCCAGCATATGTGGATTCATTTGAACGCACGCTACCAGAAAATAGCACAATTGAAGGTCCCTTGATCCATACATGTTGCATAAAACATGTTGCAAGAAATGAAGCAATCTATTTTCTCTATATTATTATGTTTAGTTAATTAGAATGAAAGTGATCAATTTTACTTACCCGTACTTTTAAGTTAACATAGGTTTTAATAAACACTTTTTTACTTTCATCATTTTTTACTTTCATGAATATCAACACATAGCAGTATCCATAAAGTATCCATAAATTAACAAAGGGAAAAATCAAAGCAAAATGGATGAAAAAAAGTAATATGGAGAAGAAGACATATTTGGAAATAATTTTCGAAGTTTTGAACGCGTCCTGGTACAAATTTCTCGCTGGCGTCGACCTCTTAAATTGGTGTCAGCTCTTTACCTCTCCAATCAGCGATGAAGGAATGAGTTTTGTTTAATTTTAAGAATAGAGAGTCGGCCATACATAATACATTATGTTGTCTAAGATTATTTTTTTTAATTTTTAATGGAAAATTAATCATAATATATTGTTTTTACATTGTACAAAGATATGAATTAATTTTCTTTTATTATTTTTAAAATAACTTGTCACTAAATGTGATATTTAATGCTTTTATTTATTTTACATTTAATTGCTTTAAATTTGTTAATTTGGTGATAATGGCAGTGTAATTTATTGAGAAAATTTATATAGAAAATTGGAATGGCTAGTTTAATGTTTATCCCTTGCGTTAAATATTATTGTGGAATATTCATGGAAGAAATTCTTTAAATTTTTTTTGAATGATCATTACAAGGTAGTATTTGTTTATAGATATTCTCAACCTTTTGACAATGTATAACTCCTTGTAGACAGAACGATTTAAACATGGTTCTGCCACATGGCATTTATAGATTTTTTAAAATATATAGTGTTTTTTTATAACTTTCAGAAGTTCTTTCTTTACAGTTTTTGAATAAAAAATTAAAAAAAATCTGGATATGCCATGTAACAACAACGTGATGTAACACGTGACACTAACTGAGCCACAACAAAAAACTACTAGATTTAACAATCAACAGTGGTCAAAGTGCTTTTATGTACATAGGTTTAATTGGGTGCAAAAGTTCAACGACTTAATTGATATTTTTAAAGCTCGAGGGATTTTGGCACCCTTAAGCTAAATTATACACATATATATGCCAAAAACTTGACACATGTTATAACTTGAATTGGCTGGGCAAGTGAAATTAAATTCTACCATCTTATCCAAGTTAGTCAGACACTGCAAATTATAGTCACTAATAACTGGTTTTGATGGATTGATAGATAACCTCCAATCATCAAATTTAACAAGAACGGATGCCCAAGACCTGAAAATTTAATACCATGTCATGACATTTTTGTTTACTCTCCTTCCCATTTCCCGCAACTCAGCATTTGGGAAATTTCAACTGTGTCGTCACTTCTTTTTTCATTTTTTTTACTTCAGATTATTTTTTATTCCTTGGTTCAATTAAATTAAAAGAGGGATTTTGTTCAGAAAAAAAAACTATTTCAGCAAGTTGAGTAACCACACGGTTGAGTGGAGGAAAACATAAAACCTAGAATCATTCCTAGCATTCACAAGGCGCACACATGCATGAATTAACATCAACCACTAAAATCATAAGAAATAAACAATTATCCCCTTATGCCCTTGCTTTTAGTTGCATCTGTTTTTTCAAATTTTTACATAAAGCAAAATCAAAATCATAGATAAAAATGTGCAAACATCAAAAACTATATCACTAAATCAATCACAATGATTTCATTGAGAGAAGTCAAATCATGGTTTTTGTTTTTTATTCTTCATAAAACTTATTTATTTTTTTTATAATTCTTAAAACGACTATTTGCTTTTGTGTTGACATGCACTCCAGTTTATATTTCGCTCCTAAAAGAAAAACGCAAGCATCACAACAATAACATTTTTGAATGAGGAACTCAATATAATGATCTTACCCCTTAATGTGGTGCAGTATTCTTGCAGTTGTCCTATGTATGTGCTCTATAAGATCTGGCACAGCATCCACCTGGCAGTAACCCAGAAAGTAAACTTAGTATCATATGATCATAAAAAGTAAAATTCAAATATACATAAAATAGGATTCACTTGATATGAAAAAAAGCATACTAAATTGAAAAACAATAATGAATTTTATAAATAAAAAATATAAAAAACACGTTCTCAAGCTGTCAAAATTAATCTATCAGAAAAGATTTTATAACTCCTGTCCATACTAGTGTTCATGAAAATCTTTGTATGTTAACTTAACAGCATTAACTCCACAATCCCTTCTAGTGATTCGAACTTCAAAGTATGGGTAAGTAAAATGGATCATTTTCATTCTAATTAACTAAACATAATAATATAGAGAAAATTGACTGCTTCATTTCTTACAACATGTTTTATACAACATGTATGGATCAAGGGACCTTTAGATGTGCTATTTTTGATAACATGCATTCAAATGAATCCACAGATGATGGAATTCTTTTAGCTAATAGGATAGAAAGCCAAATCCTATTCATATTTTTCTGTTTGACAATGTTAATGAAGCATGGGGCATGTATAATCACTTAGTAAATAATCGAGATGCGAATATTATTAACGCTCATCAGATCATCTTTTACGATAACAAGTATTTGATTGTGCTAAAAGCTTTTAAATCTGTTTTTAATTTTTTCAAGAAAAAAGATGTTTTTATGGAATGATAAAGGGCTTAATGATAATGATAGTTGTTATAACTTTATTAAGTATGATTTTACAAACTTATTCAAAAAGGTCGTGAGCATGTTTTTTTAAGGCGTTAATCATAAAAGATACGACAGTTTGTCATCCAATTTGGCTAAAAGCCTTTTCATTACCGATTTTAGCGAGAAAGTCAAGTTCTTAACTCTTCTTTTCGACTCACAGAGCAATAGTGTTAACTTAGACAAGCTTCACCTTTTGATGTCGAGTATAATTGGATTGTCGTTTCAGATAATAGATGTCTTAGGTAGCAATTTCGGTTATGAAACAATGTTATTTGAATTATTATAATTTTATAGGTATAAAAAATTAATTTAAACTTATAAGTTTTGAAAGGTAAATTGAATCTTGAATTGTTGCTTATTAGGGGTGGGAATTGTCGGGTACCCGGGTTTCGGGTACCTCAAATAAAGGCCCGTGTCCCGGCCTGCCTTTTCTGGGTACCCGAGATTCGGGTACCCGACACACCCGGGTACCCGTCTAATCGGGTACCGGGTACCCGCCAGTTTTTTTTTTTTTAATTCGAATGATTTAAATATACCTAAAAAAAGAAAAATTCGAATTATATAATCCAACATAAAGTTTAATATTCGAAATATCAAACCCAAATAACATTAGAGTCAATAATTACAATTTATATTCCAACATAAAATTAAATATATTGTATATACATATACTGTAATATATATAATATTCGAATTATATATATATGGAGTGCGGTGAAATTGAGAGAGAAGACTAGTATGAATTGTGAAGGGAGAACATTTGAGGGATCGAGATTTAAAAATTAGGTTGTTTGATTTGAAAATATAGTGAATATAAGGATATTTTGTTTAAAAAATATAATTATATTTAAAATAAAAAATAATAAAAAATTAGGAACCGGGTACCCGAAATTTTCTACTTTTGTGACCCGGGCCCGACCCGGGAAAAAAAAAATTTTCGGGTAATTACCCGGTTATTTGTATTCGGGTAGTCGGGTCGGGTATTTTCTCCCACCCCTATTGCTTATGACGTTTTTTATCTTAAATATCAATTCAATTATACTCGACATCAAAAGGTAAAGCTTGTCTAAGTCGTCAATATTGCTCTTTGAGTCGAAAAGAAGAGGCAAGAACTTAGCTTGCTTGCTAGAATCGGTAATGAAGAGGCTTTTAGCCAAATTGGATGACAAACCGTCGTATATTTTATGATTAACGCCTTTAAAAAGCATGCTCGCGACCTTTTTGAATAGGTTTGTGAAGTTATCATTAATAAAGTTATACCAACTATCCTTATCATTAAGCCTTTTATCATTTCATGAAAATATATTCTTCTTAAAAAATCAAAAATAGGTTGAGAAGCTTCTAGCGCAATCAAACACTTGTTATCGTGAAATATGATCTGATGAGCGTTCACAATATTTGTATCATGATTATTTACTAAGTGATTATACATGCCCTATTGTCATAGACTTATTCTCTCAAATCGATCCGTGCGGCGCTAACACTCTTGACACAATGTTAGCAAGCTTTTCCCACGCGAATGCTATGGCTAAACGCACACAAGAATAAAGAAGGCAAGAGAGTTACAAGTAAAGGAACCTTGTACTGAACTCTTAAGAAAGCTTTAAAAGAGAGAGCTAAACTTATGAAGTTATAAGATGATTTACAAATGAGAGAGGTGACCCTATTTATAGGCTCCCACCTCCTCAAGGGACGACTAGGATCGTTTTGATCTAACGGTTGACATTTTGCCTCTCAAAATATCTACAACACCTACACTTTTCTAGATAAGTCTATACTTATCTACATATATCTCTAATACTCTAAAGCATTCTAGAATATTCTACAACTATCTAGTTATGTCCTTAACTATCCAAAAGCTTCTAGAAAGTTCCAAAGACTTCCAGAGTAGTCCTAAATTTCCAGAGTCTTCCAGGATCTTCTTCAACATTCTAGATCTTTCTAGAATGCTCTAGATGCTTCCAGGATTTTCTAGGTCTTTCTAGAATGTTCTAGAACCTTCGAGAACCTTCCAGAGTGTTCTAGAATCTTCTAAGGCTTTTTGGACGAGTCTAGACCTTTGGAGAACCTTCTAGATCCTTGTAGAAATGTTCAAGATGATTGTGGGCCTCTCTAGATCGTTTTAGATCCTTCTTTGGATCATCCTTTGCATTAAAACGCTCAAATCACTACATTTTGCCTTGGTTGGCCCGAGTGCACCTAGGGGGCAATCCTCGGTCGGTCCTGGTGCACTTTGGCGTGGCGTGATAATATGCTCTATTAACATTGTCAAACAGAAGAAATGTGGATGAGACTTGACTTTTTATCCCATGAGCCAAAAGAGTTACAACATATGTGAATTCATTTGAATGTACGTTATCAGAAAATAGCACAACTGAAGGTCCATTAATCCATACATGTTGCATAAAATATTGTAATGTAGTCATATTTAAAATGGAAAGTGTTTTGATGCACCGATGGTTGAAAACGAATAAGCGATACTTTTTTAACGTTTTAAAGTTTAAGATTTAAGGTATAGTTTAGAATTTATTATTTGATTTATAAAGTGTAGGGTATAGAGCCCCTAAGTAATACACTTTACATCATTTAAAGCGCACTTGTGAAGAAGAAAAAAACTCCATTAACAGTGAATTAAACCTTAGCTCATTTAGAATACGTTAAAACTTGTATAATTTAGTAGTTAAAAAATGTTTTTTTTAAAGATTTCGTTTTACATAGCACAATGATTTTAATTGATTTTAATTTAGATGAATAATATTATTAAAATAGTTTGTTATTACAAGTAAAATTCGACTTCATTTAAAAAAATAAATTATTAGATTCAACTATTTCGATTTAAAAAATAGAACTTGAATGAACTCGATTCATAATTTTATAAACTAAATTCTACTGCATATCTGAAATTTGTTTTAATTGAATGCGGTGATTTAATGCTTTTATTTATTGCATAGCGGTTTAATTGTTTTAAATGTGTTAATTGGATGATAATGGTGTTATAATTTATTTGGAAAATTTATATGGAATTGCAATAGGTGGTTTAATGCTTATTCTTGAACATTTATTTGTATTAAATTTTATGATGTTATCTATGCAATATTCATGAAAAAAATCTTTTAAATTTTAAAAATATTTCAACGTAGTCATGTTTAAAATATGTTACTTAAAACTATTGTAAAATTAGTGATTAAAAAAATATTTTTTTTCAGGATTTGAAATAATTTCAATTTATTTGAATAATATTATTAAAATAGTTTTTCAATTATATTACATTAGATATAAAACTTTTATAGTTACATAATAATTATGTTTGTATGTAGTTTTAGCTTTTAAATATGATTTATGTATTCAAATTAAACTTTGACTCATAAATTATATTAATTCTTACCTTTGTTATCCAAAAAATTATATTAATTCTAAATTTTATTATTTAAAGTTAAAAAAATCAATATTAAGGGTTTTCTCTTAAAGTTTAGAGAGTTTTTTATAGCGCAACTGTCTCTTGTTTTTTTTTTTTAATTTTATTTGGTCGTCGACAGTGGCACCAGCTTTAGTGTTGGTTGTTGTTCGTTTTGCATTGAAATCGAACTATGTGCATGTCCTCACCACGGGACCCTGGACAATCTACGAGAGCTACTTGAGGGTGCAGCCCTGGAGTCGATCTTTTTCGCCATCTGAACGTCATTCCTCTTAGGTGATTGTATGGGTATGACTTCCGGGCCTGTCCTATAGGTATTACTCTAAAGGATTATTTCGCGACATTTATATGAACATTAGACGTGTTATTCGTGTTGATTATAAGACAGATGCTGGGGATTGTGGACGTTTTACGAGGTTAGCGGTTTTGGTTGACTTGAATAAACCGTATCTGTGATGGTTCTCATGCGACGATGGTGATTACGGAGAAAGGTGTGAATGCGCGTGGGAGCAGGAAAGCTAGTGAGAAGCTCACTTGATCGAAGAAGATTCGAAAGACTGTTGCTAAAAAAGGCCTTAGCTTTAAGAAACAATCAGAGTTTCATTTCCCGCCTCAATCGGTTCTCTATGAGTGGGTGGGGATATGCCGCGACGTGGTGCACCTCCAGCTACCAACCAAAATCAGCAGTCCGCGGTTATGGAGCTTGAGTGCTCTAATGTGGGCGGGATTCAAAAGGCTCGATGTCGATGGGTGTTGGATGGTGATAGGAATACCAAGTTCTATCATCGTTTCGTTATGGCTTGGAGACGTTCCAACTGGGTGCATGCTTTACGCAATAGTAATGGAGATTGGGTCTCAGATGATAAAGAGCTGCAATCTATGGGTCTCAGATTATTCACAAATGTTTTCCAATGAGGGTTGTGATGGCTATGAGTACCCTATTCGTGGCGGTTTCCGTACTTTGGATGCTGCTGAGTCGAATTGGTTGGAACGGCATGTCTGTGATGAAGATGTGAAGGCGGCAGTGTTTAATATGGGTGCTTTGAAAGCCCTTGGAACGGATGGTTTTCATGCACTTTTCTACCAAAAAATTGGAGTACTGTGGGGCCTAGTGTGTGTTGTTTTGTGCGTGAGATTTTTGAGGGGAGACCGATGGATGAGTCGTTGAATCAGACCCTTCTAGTTTTGATCCCAAAGGTGCCAAATCCTGAGTCTATGAGCTAGTTTCAACCGATTAGTTTATGTTTTGTCCTATATAAAGTAGTATCCAAGGTGGTGGTCAATCTCTTGAAACCCTTCTTACCTGATTGGGTGTCGAACACTCAGACGAGATTCGTCCCAGGATGATCTATCTCGGAGAACATTGTGGTTGCACAAGAGGTTATCCATTCGATCCGGTCAGCGTATTCTGCTCGTACTATGAGTCCGGCTTCAAATGAGGATCCTCTTTGAAAGCTCGTGGCAAAATTTCCAGGATTGCAGCGAGTTAAAGTTTTTCTTTGGTCATTGGCGCATAATTGGTTGCTCACGAATGTGGAGCGAGAGCGTCGCCATTTAACTCTTGATAGCCGTTGTAGGGTGTGTGACACTGGCGAAGAGATTGTTGATAATTTGTTTCGACAATGCTTAACCGCGAGATTATTATGGAGTAATAATCTAATGGATTTGGATACAACCACTAAAAATATTATAATTTAATGGATTTTAATAAAAGATGACACTCGGTTACCCTCTTGGATACACGATTTGCATTCATGGACAATCTTCTTACGACACTCGGCTCTGATTTACTGTTGTCAATGGTCTTTCAATAGTTTGATCATCTTCTATGGTTTTTTTCTGATGCAGTCAGATCTGTTCGTATCTATATTTTATTTGAGTCTTTTGTTTGGGTTTTTTACCTTTTCAATTTTTGTAGAATATAAAATTTATTGATTAAATTATTAAATTTATTTCAATTAAATTAGTGACAATTAACTATTAATGGAATTATTGATGTAATAATTAGGTAAATTTTAATTTTTTCCCTATCTTTTAGAGTTTAGAAATTTTTTTAACGAGGCTTGTGATAATGATTTAGTATGTATGATTTGATCTTTTCAATAAAATCATACTTGCCAATAAATAAAGCAATTAAGTAATTTTGTTTTTGATTTATGTATTTTTTTGTCAGTGTTTTAAGGTAGACCATCACCGTATATTTTAAAAAATCAATTAATGTTTAACATATGAGCTACATTTAATTTTCTTTTGATTTTTATTCAAAAATCAAATATCTCGTCAACAATCTCTAGAATAAATGGTTGAAACTCTCGGTTAACATCCTCTTTCCCCTCTCCTAAATAAAAATTAGGGAAAACTACACCAATGACCACCGAAGATATTGTGGATACCTATTTGAACCACCGAACTATAAAAAACGTCAATCACACCACCAAACTTATTAAATCAACCTATTTTGACCACCGCCGTTAAAAAATTAACGGAGGGGTGACGGAAGTGCCACGTGGCAGTTAACATGACATTTTTAAAATTACATGTTTAGTCCCTGTTATTTACTTATTAAATCAATTTGATCCTAATTTTATTTTAATTAAATAAAAATTAATCAACCAATCAAATTATGGCACGTGTCATCACCCAATTGGATTAGTTTAATTTATTTTGTTTAATATTTAATATATTTTTTCCTCCAATCAGGTGGTGACACGTGTCACCACCTGGTTAAATGAAATTTAAAGAAGAAAATGAAAATGACATTATGGTAGTTCAAACTTGGGACCAAGAGGATAAAACCCTCAAGCTTTAACCATTGAACCAAAATGCTTTTAGTGCTATAATTTGCACCTTTTATATACATATCTTATAGTTTAGTAAAAGTTAGGGAAAAAGAAGGGAACAAAAGAGAACCGCTTGTTATCCAAATTGAACAATGTTTGTGGATGGTTCTGCAGGCTGAAGGTCTTCTGATGGAGCAAAGGAGAACAGCTTGTTATGATTTCATAGAGCAGTTCTGCGACTGCATCTCAAAGCATATCTCAGTTATGCAAAAGCAGAGGTAGGTTGGACGCTTGATTTTGTAGTACTCTATAGTATATTCCTAATTATGGTAATCGAACATTAGTTCTGCATTATTTTTTACAGTATCAGAAAAAGGTACTCGGGTTCAAGTTTGCATTCAAATGGAGAAACATGTAGTCTACAAATAGCAGCAGTGAAGTATGACTTGTAGTATCCTGTTATGTTATTTAAACTCTTTATTTTTTAACTATGTTCAAAAGGTAATTTAAATTGAGCATAAATCTGAAAAGTGTCTGGGAAAAAACAGTCTCAGAACGACAGTGATGAATGTGATCCATTTTCCAACATCTCCCCTGAATGCATTTAACCATGATTAACAAATAACTGCACAAATCATACAAAATAAGCATTTTCTGCAATTTAACCATCCTTGTTGTATTT
Organism: Hibiscus tridactylites; assembly: GCA_958450335.1. Taxonomy (NCBI): domain Eukaryota; kingdom Viridiplantae; phylum Streptophyta; class Magnoliopsida; order Malvales; family Malvaceae; genus Hibiscus; species Hibiscus tridactylites. The sequence goes on along the minus strand of OY288285.1, from coordinate 69,885,018 downwards.
AAACACACATATATATGAGGTTTTATGAACCTGAAGTTCAATTCTCACAGAAAAATAGAGAATTAGGCTAGAAATGAAGCATAGTCATTTCAAAGAACTCACATAAGAAGCAATTTTATGCTGTTTGCAGGCATCTTCCGCCAGAGCTTTAGGTTCCTTCCTCACTTTTTTTGTCTAAGTTTATTTTTTTCTTTGTTATTCAGGCTTCTTGCTATCCTTCCAAAGGAACTCCAAATGTTGAAAGTCCTTATTTGTGTTGCTTACGGTTTTCATGCTCGATTTTGAAATTTATGAGTTGAATTTGAGTTATGATCTTTTTTTGTCTTGTTGTTGGTGTGTATGCAGTATAACCACAAGTCTGCTTTGTTGATCCTTATCCAGTTTGTTTATGTTGTTGACATTGCTTTGTTTCTCTTTAATGAATTATGGCTAGGTTTGTTTAATATCTGCTACACTCCCTTATGAAATCTTGGAAATGACGAGCAAATTTATGACTGATTCTATAAGGATCCTTGTGAAGCGTGATGAGTTGACACTGAAGGTAATTCAAAAAGCTGTTATGCTAATGAAATTTCTACAAATTCTACTTTGCAATTCAATATAAGCTTTTGTTCTGTTTTCATGATTGCAGGAAAATTAAGCAGTTTTTCGTGACTGTTGAAAGAGAGGAGAGGGAAAATTGCATGTCTTCCATTAGAGTTTTTTTATCTGTTAAAATTTCCCAAACTTTTACTAAACTATAAGTCTATAAGATATGTATATAAAAGGTGCAAACTATAGCACTTAGAGCAGTTTGGTTTAGCGGTTAAAGCTTGGGGGTTTTATCCCTTGGTCTCAAGTTTGAACCATCATAATGTCATCTTCATTTTCTTCTTTGGTGACACGTGTCACCACTTGATTGGAGGAAAAAATATATTAAATATTAAACAAAATAAATTAAATTAATCCAATTGGGTGATGACACGTGTCATAATTTGATTGGTTGATTAATTTTTATTTAATTAAAATAAAATTAGGATCAAATTGATTTAATAAGTAAATAACAGGACTAAACATGTAATTTTAAAAATGTCATGTTAACTGCCACGTGGCACTTCCGTCACCCCTCCGTTAATTTTTTAACGGCGGTGGTCAAAATAGGTTGATTTAATAAGTTTGGTGGTGTGATTGACGTTTTTTATAGTTCGGTGGTTCAAATAGGTATCCCCAATATCTTCGGTGATCACTGGTGTAGTTTTTCCTAAAAATTATTCAAAAAAATCAAATATCTCAATTTCTTAAAAATAATTTAATTTTTCTAATCTATCATAAAGATCTCTAAATCTCTAATTTTCTAAAATAAACCCAATTATTTGGTTGTTCGTCATTATCGTCTTGATAATTATAACATAGATTTAAGGATTAAATTGAATAATAATTGAAATTAGATATTCAAATTAGTAATTACATACTTTGTGTCAAATTATGGATTTGATGTATATTTATATATGTAAATATAAAATGAGAAAATTAGAAAGGTAATTCGGTGGAATAAATAAACCTTATATATTAGGGTTGTTGGAGTTTGGATAAGCGGCTCCACGAAATATGCCGTATTGATGCGAGTCCTCTCAAGCTCTGCTTGCAGCAATTCGGAGCTATATTGCTGTGCAAGAGCCTCGGTAAAACCAACGACGTTCATCGAAAGGAACCAAAAACAAAAAAGATTAAAGCTATGATAATAGCCCCGACATGAAACTAAACGAGAAACTACATGTATGAATAGAATGTGTTTACTTTAGTGCGTAGACACTATAGTAACTTGACCAAATTTGTCTGAACCAACATGGAATATTGATATCCTAGAAGCACAAGAATCTTACAATCAGGTCATCTAGAGATAAGATGCCCCTTGCTGCCTCTCATCTGGAACAGCATCTTCACTTCCACGAGTTGGCCGCGATTGTGCCCTGGAACCTCAACCTCAGAGAGGGTTTCAGTGGCTTTCTCCAACAAGAACACCTTGTAAAGACTTCATAGACTCCCTAGCATCACTTGTGAAAAATGGATTTAAAATGGTCTCGAAATATTCAAGCTGCAAAAGACAGCTCACAAAAATCAACCGTATACTCAGATTAATCAGGTAATCAGAAATACAGGAAAGCACAAACGACTACATCACTTCCTTCAAATCATTCATTCAACATCGAGTGAGGAAAGGGAAAAGGAAATACAGAGTGGAATATGAGCATTTGGCAAAAAGGACTACATATTGCCGTACGAAAAGAAAAGAACCTAGTGCTTACAAACCAGTAACAACATGTTCCAAAGTTCTATCAAAAATGATAAAATCACAAAGCAAAGATATCAGTAATTTGAAAACGATTCAATTCCCATCATGTTTGCAGACAATAGTAAGTGTTGAACTAATACTTTGATATAACAAATTAAGTGAAAAATGTTTTGGACTTTGTAATACTAAATCATAGTGTAGCATATAAAAGGGAAGCAGTAATCAATTGTCAGAACCAAGAACATTACAATACTAAAGAAAAACGCCATATATACCTCAAGCATAAGCTGGCAGAAACCATTTGTATCAAGTGAACCAAGATTGTCCGACAATCTTGTCATACCTTAGCAAAAGTATACTGCTCAAGGACCTTCTCTTAAAGTCCCAAAAAAAGACACTACTAACTCTTTTATGTCTGTTTCCCCTTCATCTTTATCCCTGCAGCATTTACAAGCCACTGTATAAGCAAATAATGCATATACACATGCTTTATGTCAACATTTAAATCTGGGTTAGCCAGGTGAGAAAGGCGGTTCCTTCTACAAAGGAGACAGGTAATCTGAACAGATAACTGAATACACTGCAAGCATTAGGTCTCATCCTGATACTGTAAGAAAGAATGCCTACATATATCCAGCAATAATAACTTTTACCATTATTGATGCTCAAGGAATTAGCTGTGAAAGAATCCCAGCATACCCGGGTTGCAGCCAAATGCATTTGTATTTGTTGTAAAACTCTGAAAAAAGCTCATCTTTGCAGTATCCTATATTACTTAAAACTATTAATAACCGTTGATGTGGATCAACAATACTTCCTGGGAGATCAGATGGCAATTCCTTCTCTGATTCATGGAAAAACCCATTTTGCAAGTTCAGACTTTCTTTGCTTGATTTATTTTGGGCAATCTCAATTATAGTATGCTCTAGATGGCCTAATCAACATGCACATAATGTATGACAAACTTGCAGCAGTTCAAAATTCTTCTAGGCAAAATAAGACACTGTCAGTGATCATACCAGCAAAATCCAACAAACGATTCAGAAATGCAATCTTAACCGATTCTTGAATTTCTTGAAGTTGTGCAAACATATTTTCGAACTTTGTAGTTTGTAGGCCTCACTCCTCAGAGACTGGATCATCTTTGCATTAATTGAGGAAATTTTTTTACACAAGCGTCTTAATTTTAGGGGTTAGGGATTCTGTTTAGGGTTTAAAATTCAGGGGTATAAGTTTAGTAGTTTTGAATTTAAGGATTGTTGATAGAATTTTGGGTTTAGGGTTAAAATTTAGGGTTTATAGATTAAAACCTAAATCACTACCCATATTACCCTAAAACTAAACCCTAACCCTAAACCCTAAATTCTAAATTCTAAACATGAACCTTAAATTCTAAACATTTACACTAAAACCCCTAAGCTCTAAACCCTAAGCCCTAACCCTAAACCCTATAATTGAGGCGCTTGTGAAAACAAAAAATTTCCACCGCCAGTGTATAGGATATTAATCCTATATATATATATATATAATATGCTGGATACCGAATACCACAAATAGCTATCAGGATGCTCAACAACAAAAAACCCTTTCCCAGTTGGATGATATTAAAAAATATGGATATCGAAAAACATTCTTATAACCAGACATCTATAAAATTTAGAAGTTCTCAAATTTGCCACATATTGTACCACGCAACATTCCTGCAACTTCATCAAGAGAATGACTTGAGTATCTCCCATCTCCAATTTTTTCCTCGCTTTTACTTCCTAAGGAATCAGAAACCTGAGATGACTGAAAGAAACATGAATCACATTATTATATTGAAAACTTGCATTTAAGAAGACGTACTTATAAAAATGAATATATGACCATAGAAAATAAGCTGAGCGTAAAGAAAAACAAAAGATGTGCTCTCAAACTATAACTACTATATGAGAAGAAACATGTATGAAATGTTATAATATTATCAAATCTTGCAAAAATGATTTAAACAAATTTCAGAGCACCTTTGCGAATTTCCCATTAAAAACAAAAAGTGCCACTTTCCAAAAAGCTGGTATGTGCCGCACAAGTACATTGGTTATCCTTTTGATATATTTTGCTCTAAGAACATCAACTTCTTCACCACTCAAGGCCAATGGTTGCAAAGCTATAGGCAGTTGGACGTTCCCAAAAGAGTAGTTGGCATCCGACTGAGTTTTGCTGAATTTGGAGCCACTTTGCGTCTGAGATTTCTCTTCCACGTAACTCAGTATGCAATGTTTCCATCCGTAATTCATGGTTTGAAGTGCACCTCGCAAGCAACACTCGAATTCTATGATTCTATCAAACATTTCAGAGACTTGACCTCCGGAATAGGTGATTTTAAGAAAGTAAAGTCGGCAGCATGCTTCTTGGAATAGAACATGTTATCAAATTCAAGTCAACTAAGAAAATATTTGTTTAAAAGCACTTGAGAGCTAGTAATTTGATTCAAAATCTGATTTGCTCAGAAGCACTCTCATCAGCAATTTGAAGTAAACTATATATGCTAAAACTCAAATCAGCTATTCACAAGACTTACTTGGGTAACAACATTGTTCCTTGCTAGCTCTTACCATTTGTGTAAATTCGCCTCATTTTATTCTCACCCTAAAATTTCTCGTCTGGTCTACCTCACCTATATAAATGTTTTTATACATCTAATTGGTTAGGTACGTAAATGTCCTATGTATGTGCATATAACTTTTTTTTTGACAAAGACTAGTTCTATTTCTACTTAGAGGGGAATGAATTTTGCACAGAAAAACTGTGTTACTGACGATAGGTTGTTTTTCGACTTTAGGAACTCTTCAGTGGCATAAGGAATATATCATCTAAAGTTGGGTGGCATCTGATGTAATTTATCCAAATAAATATTATTTATATTACAATTGCTTCATTTAGGTTAACAAGTCTGGGAGTTGAATCAGGAGCCAAGGTATGGGAGAGCCCCGTTCAAAAAAACTGAAAGGAATCGGAGAGCGAGATACCTTGCTTTTCTGCGCTCAGAAATTCACAGATAGGAAAGGATATTTTGATGTTGATTGGCACACTTTGAACCTGGAAACGCGTCAAATCAGTGACGTTTTGATATCGATGCCGCCTCAAGTTAGTGAAGGCTTCTCTGCCGTTGCCTGCCGCAACCACGTTTACGTCCTTGGGGGAGCTTGCTCCGATGGGGAAACTAGAAAAATTCACAGTCATGACCATGTTTTCTGCTTTGATCCTGACCACCCTGAGCATGGCTGGAAAGATGCTCCTCGCATGTCCGTCCCACGGAGGAGATCCGTGGCTGTTGCTGCGGAAGGGAAGATTTACGCCTTCATGGGATCTGATTTGGCTCATTTTGGCGATGTTTTCGATATAAGGGGGAGTGCTTGGAAACCTTTGACTCCCCCTTCGGATGTCGATATGGTTCCTCAAGGTTTATCTTCTCCCGTTCTCTATGATTCTCCCAGATCTCGGATTTTGGTGCACTTCAGAACTGGTAAATTTCCTCTTTACGCCTACTATGTTGATGATGAATCATGGGAATGCCTGAATGAAGACTTTGGTCTATGGCCTTATGCAGCGGTACTCGTGGATGGCGTGATCTACTGTCTCATGTTTTCTGATTCAGAAACGGGTTTGTTTTCTTTATCTGATCAGTGTTGTTCTCTAGAGGCGTATGATTTGGTTGAGAACAAATGGCTTCCCGTCAGCTGGTTTTCTAAATTTCCAGTACTGGTGCCCGATTTAGCTCATGTCTATCATTTGGGTAATGGTGTCCTCTGTTTTGTTTGGTACGATACAAATGAAGATCAATTTCAATACACAAAAATCAGCGTGCGCTATGATTCTGGAGAAATTCATGCAACTGGACTGTCTGAACCTGTCGTCTCCGTTCCATTCCAAGAGGCCAATTGTGTGTTTACTTGCCTTAAATGAAGGTTAGTGCCCCGGAAAATAATGTTCTCGTTCGGCATAATTCTTGCTGATTTTCATGCAAGGGCTTGGTACTCTTCAATTGTCACGGTCAATAAAAAAAACCTTACCATGGCTTGAAATAGTGATTGATCGGAGCATCGAGCGAACATGATACGCTCATTTTTCAAGACAAAACTGTCCTCGTCACGCAACTCTTCCCCTTTAGACCATGCTTGAACATCGAGATTCTTCGCATCATTGTCACGAAGTAAATATCACATTAATTTAGTGTTTAATTTCAGACTACTTCCAACTCAATGTGCTCCTATGATATGATAAAATATGCAAAACAAGGGTAAAAAAGAAAAGGGGAAGACAACAAAAGTGTTAGTCACATAATAAATAATAATTAGTTCAAAGGTACGAAACGATGAATAGGAACAAATAGCATGTACACAAAGAATCCTAATCATACAAATTCTAACTTGCTAAGGTTATCGTATGACTTTAATGAGGTAAAAAAGAAATGCCCAAATGCTTAATTTTTTTTTTTCATTTGTCTTTGGTTTTATTTTCATTTCTTGTTTTTGCCATTTCTTTTCTACAATATATGCTCAACTTTGAACATTTCCACAGTTGGTCTATCAGTCCATTTTTAATGTTCAAATGGACACCCAACATATTCTCTTCTTGATGTCAGTTTCAAAAAATATGCTTCCTCTCCTTCCCTAAAACACAAATGTTTTCATTTTCTGTTGAATTTGAATAGACAGGGGTGCACTATTGAGTGTGTTACATAACTTTTTCTATATTGCCTATCACTAGACAGACAAAAAAAAAGATTAATCTAAACAAACACTTCAATTCCTGATGAAGTGCTTAGAAAGAGGGTGCGTGTGTGTGGAGCAATGGAGAGGAGAGATGCCCTAGCTGATCATGGCAGTCAAAAAATTTGAGCTGTGAGCATATCGAGAGAAAGTAATATTTGCTTTGCTATGTGTGTGTATGTATCCATTTACTAGGATGTAATTGTGATTGATTTTTTGGCTTTAAACTTCTAAATTTTGAAACCTTGGTGTGTTTATGACCCAAGATGCAATCATTAGTTTATTAGTTTTCCTCCTCTAGACTTGCATAGATCATGAAAATGGAAAACTCCAAGATGCTTAACTAGTGAAATACCCAAATGCAAATTCAAAAGTGAAAACATCAAATCAATGCTTATTTTTTTCCTTTATGATTTTTGCTATTTATCTTTGGTTTTCTTTCAATTTCTTATTTTTGCCTTTCCTTTCTGTATATATATATATAAATCTATCTTGCTCTTGTTGAAAATCTCTGTTGGGCACTTACCTACAATATATTCTCAACTCTCAATGTTTCGCAATTGATCTACTAGTCCATTTTCAATCTTGTAATGGAAGAGGCTGTAACTGAGGAACATGACACACAACATATTCTCTTCTTAATGCGAGTTTCAAGAAATATATTTCCTCTCCTTCCCTAAAACACAAATGTTTCCATTTTCTGTTGAATAGACTGCACTATTAAGTGTGTTGTTACAGAACTTTTTTCTATATTGCCTATGAGTATGACTAGACCATTCATGGGATGGGTTACCCGCACAAGCCCGAAAGCCCTCACTAGTTTATAGGACAAGAGCAGCGAATTGAAGAATCTTAATCATACAAATTCTAGCTTGCTAAGGTTATCTGTATGGCTTTAACGAGGGTAAGTTTCTTAGATTCTCACGCATGGGTTTGGTTCTAATTGAAGGTACTCAAACATATCTTATTACCTACTAAGGCAATAAGTACAAACTTGCGAATTGGGTTCGGTTTGAAGGAAGCACGACCTAATGATGTGGAGGGTTGCTCACATGTTAAAAATTGTGGATTCCGAAAGTAAATTACCGACTCGTGGAGGGTTGCTCATATGGGCATGGGCGTTTCACTCCCACTTAAGGGATATAGCTCGGGTATAAAGCTTCATATGATGCAACACATGTCGGTAATTTCTTAAAAATTAAATGAAAAATTAATTCGAGGACCACCAAATAAAATGTGCTTTATGATATTTTAATTATTCTTTTTTTCTAGTTTAATAATAATAATAATAATAATGATAATAATAATAATAATAATAATAATGATGATGATGATGATGATGATGATGATGATAAACACACACAAATGATGCAACATATTCTCTTCTTGATGTCAGTTTCAAAAAATATGCTTCCGCATGGAAGATAAAATGATGTCCTTTTGCTCCTCATTTTTGTGCCTCCTGTGGTGTACTGCTTGGTGTGCATGCACTTTTGTGCCAAACTTTAGTTTTAAAGTGATTTACGAGACATTGTTCAAATGAATGCTAATTGCAAGTGTGGAAAAAAATTGATTTAAGAAGCTATGTATAGGTTAAAGTAGGTTGTCTTTACTTTAGTCTCACTTTCTCCATTTATTTGAAATGTAAGCTTGTTCTACAAAGTTGTCTTGGAACTTGGATGGCAATGAATTTCTTGATCTTTGAATTCTCAAGTCTTAACGTTAGATTCTATTGTTATTTTTTTCGTTTAATCTAAACAAAGACTTGTAGGGAAGGCATTTCGGCATGGAAGATAAAATGATGACATTTTGGATTTTTCTACATTTCTTACAAAAATTGTAAGAAAAAAAATGTAAGTACCGAAATCTTTACCGAGACCACCCAAATCAAAAGGAGTTTAACTTAGCATAAACATTTGTGTACATATAGATTTTCCTACAAGAAAATGAATTTCATTATAAGAACGATTAGAATATAAGTAGGTACAAAAATTATTACAAATATACATAATTTCACACTAAAGTAAACACATTCTATTCATACATGTAGTTTCTCGTTTAGTTTCATGTCGGGGGCTATTATCATAGCTTTAATCTTTTTTGTTTTTGGTTGCTTTCGATGAACGTTGTTGGTTTTCTCGAGACTGTTGCACATCAATATATCTCTAAATTGCTACAAGCAGAGCTGGAAAGGACTCACATCAATACGACATATTTTGTGGATCGCCTCTAATGGAATGTGCTACAGGCTTGGTTAAAGTTGCATATACCTCTTTTTGGAGGTTTTGCGGACCCTCCCAACAGAAATTACAGGGGCACACAAGCGACAGGATCCCTGAGTTTCACTCAGCATAGACGTAGATAATTTGCCCCCGAGAAGCCGTATTCTTCTAAAGTAAGTTTTCTTCGTTTTGCATTTGCATTGTGTTTCACTTGCTGATGATACATATGATTTTGGAAGACATGCATCTTTTTGTTGCAAGTCATCATGGGTCATGAACGTCGATTCCCACTCCACTAATGCTCCATTTTTCCTATTGTCGTTGTTGCCATCACTATCGCAACGGTTAGCTTCGCACGCCGCTTATCTAAACTCTAACAACCTCTCATGTCAAAACTAAAATGTATTTTGATTTACGTTGTCAGGGTCAGGATTTAAGCCTTAAATTTTGTTGAGTTGATCACACAATTGCAAATGGCCAAGAAGGGGTGAATTAATAATAAAAAAAATTGAAGGAAGGAAAGAAAAAATTGAAAATTATGAGATAAGACGATTTAGAGTGGTTCAAATTTCTAACAAGCTTTATATCCACTATCTTAGCTCATACTAAGGATTTTCAACCAATCCACTATTTAATTTTTTCCCTTTTCTCGAATTAGGAGGAAACCTTACAAATCGATTAAGCTTTCTACCTAAAGCTTAAGTAATTTCACTCAATATTACAAAGAAAGAAAGGTAATCTGAAATGTATCTCTCAATAGATTAATTAATTGCCCAATTAAAAACAAACACTCCCCAAACTTGAAAGATAGATAAACAATAAAGAATTTTACAAGTTAGGAACACAAATTTAATTCTATAAGCTCAAGGGTTTGAAATAATTGCTTAGAAGTTGCTTTGAGGTTCAATAATTGTTGTTGTAGCTTTGGAGACTTGTTTTTATACCTTTACATTGAATTCTAGTCGTTTGGGTGTTGAGGTTATTAATCTAGCTGTTGGGCTGCATTCTCGCAAGAAATGCTCCTCAACTGCACAACGTATCGGTACCCTCGAGACCGTATCGATACTTGTCTCAAAAAAGAAAAAGTCGTTGTGACCGAAAACAAGAGCGTACTGATACGCAGGAAGGGTGTACCGATACGGTCATAAGGGGGTATCGATACACAAATTTATACCCTGACGTGTTCAAAACTTCAGACATTATTTCCAAGTATGTCTTTTTCTCCATATTATTTTTTTCATCCATTTTGCTTTGATTTTCTCTTTTTTTTTGTTAATTTTCGTTTAAAAAGATAAATTGTACTACTATGTGTTGATATTCATGAAAGTAAAGAAATGATGGAAGTTGAAAAGTGTTCATGAAAACCTCTGTATGTTAACTTAACAACTTTGACTCCACAATCCATTGTAGTGATTCGAACTTCGAAGTACGAGTAGGTAAAATTAGTCACTTTTATTCTAATTAACTAAACATAATAATATAGAGAAAATGGATTTCTTTATTTCTTACAACATGTTTTATGCAACATATATGGATCAAAGGACCTTTAGTTGTGTTATTTCTAGTAGCGTTATTTAGTGATAGTGTTGCCATGTTTAGGAGAGAGGATTCATCCATAGCCCTTGGATTGAATCAAGCTTAACCGTTAGATCGAGAGGGTCAAGGCTATAAATAGAGCCCTTCCCTCACCATTGTAAATCATTCCACATTTTTTGAGCTTTCTTGCCTTGCCAAGCCATCATCATTTTTTCTCACAAAGCTTCCGCCGCGTCAAGTTCTAAGCGCTCTAACTTAGATATTCGAAGGCTGACTTAGTTATCGACTTAAGATCGATGACTAAGGCTGCACAGGTTAGCGAGTCGAAATCTAGCCCGTAACAAGTGGTATCAGAGCGAGTTCCGCATCAAATGAATCCACATATGCTGGAACTCTTTTGGCTCATGAGATGGAAAGCCAAGTCTCATCCACATTTCTTTTGTTTGACAATGTTAATGGAGCATGTATGGTTCACCTAGTAAATAATCGAGATGCGAATATTGTGAACGCTCATCATATCATCTTTCACGAAAACAAGTGTTTAATTGCGCTAAAAGCTTTTAAACCTATTTCAATTTTTTTTCAAGAAAAAGATGATTTCATGTAATAATAAAAAGGCTTAATAATAAAAATAATTTGTTTAACTTTATTAAGGATAACTTCACAAACCTATTCAAAAAGGTCGTGAGCATGCTTTCAACTTTTAATGTCGAGTATAATTAGATTGTCGTTTCAAATTACAGATGTCATAAGCAGCAATTTCGAATTCATTTACCTTTAAAACTTTCATCATTCTTATTCTATCTCGACAATCAAAACTTGTAAATTTGAATTCAATTTTTTATTTCTATAGAATTATAATAAATCAAATTAAATCGTTTTATAACTTTTTTTTATAATAGGCGTTTTGTGAGTCTAAAGTTTGTACTAATAGCTTCATTTACATGATCCGAACGAGATAAATACGATTTTATTCACAAGTTTGATCAACTTATCAAGGTTGAACGGATTGATAAGTTAACGTTCTCTAACTGTTTGGACAATAATCATGACATACGAAAGTGGAGAACTCTTGTGGCCCAAAATCCAGTCTTTGATTAGATGTTTGAGCATTTAAGTCAGCCGGGCAAGAAAGGGGATAGTTCGAGTCAACCAAGCAGAGTTCTCTACTTTCGTATGTCATGATCATTGTCTAAACAATCAAAGAAAGCTAGCTTATCAACCCGTTCAACCTTGATAAGGTGATCCAACTTATGAATGAAATTGTATTTATCTCATTTAGGCCATGTAATGGAACTATCAGTATAAACTTCGGACCCGCAAAACGCATATCATAAAAAAGTTTTGAAATAATGTTATTTGAATTATTATAATTTTATAGGGATAAAAATCCCTGAAGGTAAATTGAATTTGAAATTTCTGCCTAAGACACATGTCATCTGAAACAACAATCCAATTATACTTTACATCAAAAGTTGAAGTTTGTTTAAGTCGACACTATTGCTATTTGAGTCGAAAAGAAGAGGCAAGAACTTGACTTGCTTGCCAGAATCGGTAATACAGAGACTTTTAACCAAATTAAAGGACAAACCGTCATATATTTTATGATCAACGCTTTTAAAAAGCATACTCACGACCTTTTTGAATAAGTTTGTGAAGTCATCCTTACTAAAGTTATACCAACTATCTTTATCATTAAGCCTTTTATCATTTCATGAAAACATATATTCGAACATTACTGGTAATTATCTCAGCATGTACATCCCAAAAAAAATGAAGTTCATATATCCGCACATTAGTGGTAATTACCTCAGTATGTACAACTACCAGAGTATGTAATGACTCAACAGCTGCATCTCTCACACCCTGAAGATAGGTGCAACTCGAGTTATCACTTGAGGATAAATTAATGTTTGCTAAGCTGGCTAGAGAAATTAATAGATAACTAATTATGGAATCACAAATTCCCACTTTTACTACAGGTGCTGACCCCACTGAACGCCAAAATCTAACAAATAGTTCGTGGAAGCTGTCCTAATAAATTTGTCCCGTGACAAGTGGTATCAGAGCGAGTTCCACATCAAATGAATTCACATATGTTGGAACTCTTTTGGCTCATTAGATAGAAAACAAAGTCTCATCCACATTTCTTTCGTTTAACAATATTAATGGAGCATGTATGGTCACCTATTAAATAATTGGGATACGAATATTGTGAACGCTAATCAAATTATATTTCACGAAAACAAGTGTTTAATTGCGCTAGAAGCTTCTAAAGCTGTTTTCATTTTTTAAGAAAAAGATATTTTAATGGAATGATAAAAAGGCTTTATTAAAAATAATTTGGCTATAACTTTATTAAAGCATGTTTTTTAAAGTTTATTAAAAATAATTTCACAAACCTATTTAAAAAGTTCATGAACATGTTTTTTAAAGGCGTTGATCATAAAAGATACGACCGTTTGTCTTTCAATTTGGAAAGCCTCTTCATTATCAATTCTGGTGAGCAATTTAAGTTCTAGCCTCTTCTTTTCGACTCACAGCGTAATAGTGTCGACTTAGACAAACTTAAACTTTTTATGCCGATTATAATTGAATTGTCATTTCAAATAACAGATGTCTTAGACAGCAATTTCGGATTGATTTACTTTTAGAGTTTTTTCAATCTTATTCTGTCTCGACAACTAAAACTTTTAATTTTGAATTCAATTTTTTATTCTTATAGAATTATAATAATTCAAATTAAATCGTTTTATAACTTTTTTTATGATAGCGTTTTGTAGGTTTGAAGTTTTTACTAAAAGCTCCATTTACATGGTTTGAATGAGATAAATACGATTTTATTCACAAGTTGAATCACCTCATCAAAGTTGAAAGGATTGATAAGCTAGCCTTCTCTAACTGTTTGGACAATGATCATGACATACGAAAGTGGAGAACTCTTGTGGCCTAAAATCCAGTCTTTAATTAGATGTTGAAGCATTCAAGTCAGCCGAGCAAGAAAGGCAATAGTTTGAGTCAGCCAAGCAAGAGTTCTCCACTTTCGTATGTCACGATCACTGTCTAAATAGTCAAAGAAAGCTAACTTATAAACCCGTTTAACTTTGATAAGGCGATCTAACTTGTGATTGAAATCGTATTTATCTCGCTTGAACCATGTAAATAGAGCTATCAATATATACTTCGGACCCGCTAAACGCTTAATATAAAAAAAAAAGTTATGAAATGATGTTATTTAAATTATTATATTCTATAAGGATAAAAAATTGAATTTAAACTTATAAGTTTTGGTTGTTAAGACGGAATAAGTATGATAAAAGCTTTGAAGGTTAATTGAATCTGGAATTGCTGCCTAAGACATCTGTCTTCTAAAACGACAATCTAATTATACTCTACTTCAATAGGTACAGTTTGTGTAAGTCGACACTATTTCTATTTAAGTCGAAAAGAATAGGCTAGAACTTGACTCTTGGTGTGTTTATGACCCAAGATGCAATCATTAGTTTATTAGTTTTCCTCCTCTAGACTTGCATAGATCATGAAAATGGGAAACTCCAAGATGCTTAACTAGTGAAATACCCAAATGCAAATTCAAAAGTGAAAACATCAAATCAATGCTTATTTTTTTCCTTTATGATTTTTGCTATTTATCTTTGGTTTTCTTTCAATTTCTTATTTTTGCCTTTCCTTTCTGTATATATATAAATCTAACTTATTCTTGTTGAAAATCGCTGTTGGGCACTTACCTACAATATATTCTCAACTCTCAATGTTTCGCAATTGATCTACTAGTCCATTTTCAATCTTGTAATGGAAGAGGCGGTAACTGAGGAAAATGACACACAACATATTCTCTTCTTGATGTGAGTTTCAAGAAATATGGTTCCTCTCCTTCCGTAAAACACATATGTTTCCATTTTTTGTTGAATAGACTACAATATTAAGTGTGTTGTTACAGAACTTTTTCTATATTGCCTATGAGTATGACTAGACCATTCATGGGTTGGGTTACCCGCACAAGCCCAAAAGCCCTCACTAGTTTTTAGGCCTGGATAAAAATGCAAGTCTTGAAAAATGAGCCCTGACCAAAGAGGCCCATTTTATTAAATGGACTAATGCTTGGGCAGAGAATTTTAAGCCCATGCTTAGTCTGATCTGAATAGTTGCTTCTATTTTTTTGTTTTACAAAAACAAAATAAAATGACCTAATCTAAACAAAGACTTGAGTTCCCGACGACGTTCTTAGAAATTAATGATCTTGTAGGAAAGGCATTTTCGCATGGAAGATAAAATGATGTCTTTTTGCTCCTCATTTTTGTGCATCCTCTTGTGGTGTACTGCTTGGTATGTATCTCATGCTTATATCATTTATATTTCTAGTTTTAGCAATAAATAAAAGCATTATTAACAAATTTAAAGCAATTAAATCGTTGTGGAATAAATAAAAGTATTAAATATCACATTTAGTGACAAACTATTTTAAAAATAATAAAAGAAAATTAGTTCAAATCTTTGTACAATGCAAAAAGAAATATTATGTTTCATAATAATATTTTTTAGATATTAATTTATATATTAGTTTTAGCATTTTTTTAAATGTGACTATTACATTAGTCCTTTTCCATTAAAAAATAAAAAAAATCGTTGACAATCTAATGTATTATGTATGGACGACTCTCTGGTTTTAAAGTTAAACAAAACTCATTTCTTCATCGCCGATTGGAAAGAAAAAAAGGCGACATCAGTTCAAGAGGCCGGCGATGGCGATAAATTTGTACCCTGACGCGTTCAAAACTTCAGACATTATTTCCAAGTATGTCTTCTTCTCCATATTATTTTTTTCATCCATTTTGCTTTGATTTTCCCCCTTTTTTTGTTAATTTTCGTTAAAAAAGATGATAGGCACTACTATGTGATGATATTCATGAAAGTAAAGAAATGGTGAAAGTAGAAAAGCGTTCATGAAAACCTTTGTATGTTAACTTAACAACCTTAACTCCACAATACCTTCTAGTGATTCGAACTTCAAAGTACGGGTAAGTAAAATGGATCACTAGATCACTTTCATTCTAATTAACTAAACATAATAATATAGAGAAAATGGACTGCTTCATTTCTTACAACATGTTTTATGCAACATTTATGGATCAAGGGACCTTTAAATGTGTTATTTCTGATAGCATGCGTTCAAATGAATCCACATATGATGGAATTCTTTTGGCTAATGGGATAGAAAGCCAAATCTTATTTATATTTTTTCTGTTTGACAATGTTAATGGAGCATGGGGCATGCATGATCACTTAGTAAATAATCGGGATGCGAATATTATTAATGCTCATTAGATCATCTTTTACAATAACAAGTATTTGATTGCGCTAGAAGCTTGTAAATCTGTTTTTGATTTTTTCAAGAACATGATGTTTTCATGGAATAATAAAGGGCTTAATGATAATGATAATTGTTATAACTTTATTAAGTATGATTTTACAAACCTATTCAAAAAGTTTATGAGCATGTTTTTTGAATGCGTTAATTATAAAAGATACGATGGTTTGTTATCCAATTTGGCTAAAAGCCTTTTCATTACCGATTTTGGCGAGAAAGTTAAGTTCTTGCCTCTTCTTTTCGACTAATACAGCAATAGTGTTGACTTAGACAAACTTTACCTTTTGATGTCAAGTATAATTGGATTGTTGTTTCAGATGATAGATATCTTAGGTAGCAATTTCGGATTTCAATTTACCTTCAAAGCTTTTATCATTCTTGTTCTATCTCGACAACTAAAATTTGTAAGTTTAAATTCAATTTTTTTTATCCCTATAGAATTATAATAATTCAAATAACATCGTTTATAACTTTTTTATGATAGACGTTTTATGGGTTCAAAAATTATACAGAGATCTCTATTTATATGGTTCGAACGAGATAAATATGATTTCATTCACAAGTTTGATCACCTTATCAAAGTTGAACGAATTGATAAGCTAGCCTTCTATAACTGTTTGGACAATGATCATGACATACGAAAGTTGAGAATTTTTGTAGCACAAAATTTAGTCTTTGATTAGATGCTTGAGTATTCGAGTCAGCTGAGAAAGAAAAAGTGTAGTTTGAGTTATTCGGGCCAAAAGGGGTTATGTGCATATTCGTTTTCTGTCGATTTAGTGCGATTCTGCACTAATTATTACTCGCATTAAAACGATTTTACATATTAGCATCTTAGAGAATGCAAAGTAAATTTTTTAATATTAACGTCTACTAAATTTTTTGTTGTTAATTACTAACCTAATTATTTATTATGTAATATGTTGAAAAGATCAATATCGAGAAGTCATTAACAATTTTTATTCCAGATTTATATTACAAGTTTTTTATGGTCTCTTTAGTTATGCATTCGACTACGAAAACTCTACCAATAGTAGGTAAGAAATAACAATTGTTAATGCCTTCTTGATATCCATCTTTTCAGCATACTACATAATAAATAATTAAATTAGTAATTAACAACAAAAAATTTTAGTATATGTATTAAAAGACGTTAACATTAAAGAAACTTATTTTTCCTCCTCTAAGATGCCAATATGCAAAGTCGTTATAATGTCGGTAGGTATTAGTGCAGAATCACACTAAATCGGCATAAAACGGATATGCACGTAACCTCTTTTGACCCAGCTGACTCGAACTATCCCTTTCTTGCCTGACTGACTCAAACTACCCATTTTCTTTCTCGACTAACTTGAATGCTCAAGCATCTGATCAAAGATTAGATTCTGGGCCACAAGATTTCTTCACTTTCGTATGTTATGATCATTGTCCTAACAATTAAAAAAAGGCTATCTTACCAACTCATTCAACCTTGATAAGGTGATCTAACTTGTGAATAACACCGTATTCATCTTGTTCGGACCATATAAATAGAGCTCTCAGTATAAACTTCGGACCCACAAAATGCCTATCATAAAAAAGTTATTAAACAATGTTATTTGAATTAGTATAATTTTATAGGGATGAAAAAATTGAATTTAAACTTATAAGTTTTGATTGTCGTGACAAAATAAGAATAATGAAAGCTCTAAAGGTAAATTGAATCCTAAATTATTGCTTATGACATCTTTTATCTGAAATATTAATTTAATTATACTCGACATCAAAAGGTGACGCTTATCTAAGTTGACATTATTGCTCTGTGAGTTGAAAAGAATAGGCAAGAACTGGGCTTTCTCGCCAGAATC
Organism: Hibiscus tridactylites; assembly: GCA_958450335.1. NCBI lineage: Eukaryota > Viridiplantae > Streptophyta > Magnoliopsida > Malvales > Malvaceae > Hibiscus > Hibiscus tridactylites. Next base: position 69,867,001 of record OY288285.1, on the reverse strand, counting down.
AGTAATGAATAGGCTTTTAGCCAAATTGGATGACAAACCGTCGTATCTTTTATGATTAAAGCCTTTAAAAAGAATGCTCGCTATCTTTTTGAATAGGTTTGTAAAGTCATCCTTAATAAAGTTATATCAACTATCTTTATCATTAAGCCCTTTATCATTTCATGAAAATATATTTTTCTTGAAAAAAATCAAAAACAGGTTGAGAAGCTTATAGCGCAATCAAACACTTGTTATCGTGAAATATAATCTGATTAGCGTTCACAATATTCACATTCCGATTATTTACTAGGTGATTATGCATGCCCTATTGTCACAGACTTATTCTCTCAAACCGATCTATGCGGCGCTAACACTCCCGACACAATGTTAGCAAGTCTTTCTCACGCGAATGTTATGCTAAACGCACACAAGAATAGAGAAGATAAGAGAGTTACAAGGAAAGGAACCTTGTACTGAACCCTTAAGAAAGCTTTACAAAAGAGAGCTAAACTTATGAAGTTGTAGGATGATTTACAAATGAGAGGGGTGGCCCTATTTATAGGCTTCCGCTTCCTCAACGGACGACTAGGATCATTTTGATCCAACGGTTGGCATTTTGCCTCCCAAAATATCTACAACACATACACTTTTCTAGATAAGTCTATGCTTATCTACATATATCTCTAATGCTCTAAAGTATTATAGAATATTCTACAACTATCTAGTTATGTCTTTAACTATCCAAAAGCTTCTAGAAAGTTCCAGAGACTTTCAGAGTAATCTTAAACTTTCAAGAGTCTTCCAAGGTCTTCTTCAACATTCTAGATCCTTCTAGAATGTTCTAGATGCTTCCAGGATGTTCTAGGTCTTTTTAGAATGTTCTAGAACCTTCGAGAACCTTCCAGAGAGTTCTAGAATCTTCTAAGGCTTTCTGGAAGAGTCTAGACCTTTGGAGAACCTCCTAGATCCTTGTGGAAATGTTCAAGATAATTGTGGGCCTCTCTAGATCGTTTTAGATCCTTCTTTGGATCATTCTTTGCCTTAAAACGCTCAAGGCACTTCATTTTGCCTTGGTTGGCCTGAGTGCACCTAGGGGGTAATCCTTGGTCGGTCCTGGTGCACTTTGGCGTGACGTGATAATATGTTGTATTAACATTGTCAAACGGAAGAAATGTGGATGAGACTTTACTTTTTATCCCATGAGCCAAAAGAGTTACAACATATGTGAATTCATTTGAATGTACGTTATCAGAAAATAGCACAACTGAAGGTCCATTGATCCATACACGTTGCATAAAATATTGTAATGTAGTCATATTTAAAATGGAAAGTGTTTTGATGCACCGATGGTTGAAAACGAATAAGCGATACTTTTTTTAACGTTTTAAAGTTTAAGATTTAAGGTATAGTTTAGAATTTATTGTTTGATTTATAATGTGTAGGGTATAGAGCCTGAAGAAGAAAAAAACTCTATTAACAGTTAATTAAACCTTAGCTCATTTAGAATACGTTAAAACTTGTATAATTTAGTAGTTAAAAAATGTTTTTTTAAAGATTTCGTTTTACATAGCACAATGATTTTAATTGATTTTAATTTAGATGAATAATATTATTAAAATAGTTTGTTATTACGAGTAAAATTCGAATTCATTTAAAAAATAAATTATTAGATTCAACTATTTCGATTTAAAAAATAGAACTTGAATGAACTCGGTTCATAATTTTATAAACTAAATTCTACTGCATATCTGAAATTTTGTTTTAATTGAATGCAGTGATTTAATGCTTTTATTTATTGCATAGCGGTTTAATTGCTTTAAATGTGTTAATTGGATGATAATGGTGTTATAATTTATTTGGAAAATTTATATGGAATTGCAAGAGGTGGTTTAATGCTTATTCCTAAACGTTTATTTGTATTAAATTTTATGATGTTATCTATGTAATATTCATGAAAAAAATCTTTTAAATTTTAAAAATATTTCAACGTAGTCATGTTTAAAATATGTTACTTAAAACTATTGTAAAATTAGTGGTTAAATTTTTTTTTCAGGATTTGAAATAATATCAATTTATTTGAATAATATTATTAAAATAGTTTTTCAATTATATTACATTAGATATAAAACTTTTATAGTTACCCAGGGCCGTCTCGAATATTTTCGGGGCCCTGAGCAAACATTCAATAATAGGCTTCTATAGAACTAAAATTTATTCCATTTATTTGAACTATTAATTTAAAATTTTATTAATTAATCATAAAATACGATTAAACTCTTTTAACACATTTTTTTTTTTGTTTTTTGTTAAAAATCATCTTAAATATAATTAAAATAATAAATGACAACCACTAAGTTATAAGAATGTCACTTGAAAAAACTCGCTCTACGAACAACGACAACACAAGTTTGAGAAGAAAGCTTTCCCCCTTTTTCTTTGAAAGTTTTAATGTGGATATATTATTTTTAAGCAATTACTCTTAATATTTTTTGAATATTCAATTAATAGAGATTAAATAGAAATCAAATGTATTGAAATTTAATTTTTAAAGGTCAATATTAAATTATATTACAGTTTATTTATTTTTTAAGGCTATTTGAATTAATTCTTTCTCATTTTCAATTTAATAGTTCAATTCCTACCAATGGAATGAAGTACATTTTATGGCCAGTCGTTTATATCTTAGTGAGAGTACCTACAATGAAGGGATTAATCACTGCTATCGACGGTAGATATCTTGACTCAAACTAAAAAATATATAATAGTTTGTTTCTAAGCAAGTTTTCCGTTGTAAGTCTTATAAGTTAAAAAAAATAAACAATTGTTTTAGGCAACCCATTTGTATACAACTAATTTATCTAAAATAAATATTTTTTTCGTTTAGTTTGTTTTTAATATAATACCATTAAATTCTTGTTTCACTTTTGTTTACAACCAATGGTACTAAAAACAGTAAAAGTATATTAGCATCGGCTAATGACAAAGTGGGGCCCATATTATGAAAACATTTGTTTACGACCAATAGTAGATGACCAGAAGCATTGAATTGTTTCTTCACAGTTTACGTAATTTATTAGCGTTTGCCGAGGCCCCAAGAGAGTGGGGGCCCTGAGCAAGAGCTCAGGGTGCTCCTGCTCTTAGCCGGGTCTGTAGTTACCTAATAATTATGTTTGTATGTAGTTTTAGCTTTTAAATATGATTTATATATTCAAATTAAACTTTGACTCATAAATTATATTAATTCTTCCCTTTGTTATCCAAAAAATTATATTAATTCTAAATTTTATTATTTAAAATTAAAAAAAAATCAATATTTAGGGTTTTCTCTTAAAGTTTAGAGAGTTTTTTTATAGCGCAGCTGTCTCTTGTTTTCTTTTAAATTTTATTTGGCTGACGACAGTGGCACCAACTTTAGTGTTGGTTGTTGTTCGTTTTGCTTTGAAATCGAACTATATGCATGTCCTCACCACGGGACCCTGGACAATCTACAGGAGCTACTTGAGGGTGCAGCCCTGAAGTCGATCTTTTTCGCCATCTAAACGTCATTCCTCTTAGGTGATTGTATGGTACGACTTCTGAGCTTGCCCTATAGGTATTACTCTAAAGGATTCTTTCACGACATTTATATGAACATTGGACGTGTTATTCGTGTTGATTATAAGACAGATGCTGGGGATTGTGGACGTTTTGCGAGGTTAGCAGTTTTGGTTGACTTGAATAAACCGTAACTTTCGTGCATTGGTATTGATAAATTTGTTCAGAAGATCGAGTATGAGGGGTTGCCGAATATTTGTTTCAAGTGTGGGATATATGGTCACTCTGAAACTAGCTGTGGTAAGAAAGTTATACTCATGAGGCTGTTGAATCGGTGAAGGGCCCTAAGTGGGACTCTGATAATCTGGAATAGATGTTTGGCTCGTGGATGATAGCTGAAACTCGTCGACGACGGGTTCAGAAGCCAAGTGAGGGTTCTCATAGTTGATACTCCTGAGGTTGTTGGCTTTGGGAGCGTTAAGAAGGTCACTAAATCTAATACCAAGAAAAAATGAGATTGCATTCGAGATAGAAAACACTTATCACAATCATTATAGATGTCTTAACTTTAATTTTTTTCCTGTAGTATTTACCAAATCATTAGATTTGTACATAAATTGTTTATATATAAGACGCTATTATGAATGTTGTTAAAGAGGAGATTTAAGAATTTTTATTATTTATTTCTTTTACGTGAGCAATAAAATGTTTTTTATGATACGATGAATTAGCTTATTTTACAATGGTTAATATGTATGTAGAAAAGAAAATAATTTTGCAAATTTCATTAAAAAAATAAAATATTGTAATGTGTGCTTGTTTTCCTTAAAACAAATTTCAAAAAACATTTTTATGAAAATTTACATAACATCATTCAAACATCAGAAAATAGTTTTTGTAGTTCAAATTACTAAAGGTTAGATAAGAAAAATATTAGTCAAAATTAGACTTTAAATTGTATAGTCAGAAAAATATGTTTCAAGCTGATAATAGTAAATATTCGTTTATGTAGTTCAAATTACTAAAGGTTAGATAAGAATAATCAATAACTCTACAATTTTGTTCGGTTAATAAGAAAACAATTATCTTGAATCTGTTATAACTTAACATATATTTTGTGATAATTTGTAAATCTAAAATTTTATTTAAGTTACTGAGAAAAAAATCAATCTAATTTATTTTATAAGTAACGTAAATATTTTTTTAAATATGGTAAGTAACGTAAATATTAATTAAAAATAATTAATAAATTATTAATTACTTAATATTTTTAATAATTGAGAAAAAAAATATGTTTAATGTATTAGATTGGAATTATAATATATTGTCTAATTTAATATTTCTTAATTTCGTAAATTATTTCTATTACTTAGCTCAATATTTTTATTTTTTAGTATTCACTCTTCATTAAGTTTTTGTAATTGATAAATTATTAATTACTTATTTTTTTTCAATTTTAGTACTTAATATATATATATATATATATATATATGTATACATATATATATATATAACCTTTGTCTTGTAATAAGACTTAAACATTAATTAACATTAAAGAGTTAGACAAATTAATATTTTTTATGTAAGAAAATCTTATTTAAAGAAGTGGGTTAGTGAAAGCCATGGGTCCAACAAGCAAATAAAAAAATTGTTGTCGTTTCATTGAAATAAAATGCGAATAAAGTCTGGATTTTTTATGAAATAAAGTGCAGAATTTTAATGTTTAAGTGTGGAGGATGAGATTCTGAGTATTGAATCTTTGAATTTGCTACTTAAGGTTATACAACTGTTATTTTTATATATATATAATTTGTAAGTCTACAATTTTATTCAAGTTAATGAGAAAACTTAGAAATTAAAAATAACTCTTCATTAATTTTTTTTTCAACTTTAGTACTCAATATATATATATATATATGTATGTATGTATGTGCGCATATACATCATGTACATCAATATATGTAGGTGTATATGTATATATGTATATACGTATATGATATATCAACTTATAAAAGTTTTTAATTCATCATGTCATAGATTTCGGGTTAATTTCAGTTCAGGTCAACAACAGGTCGGGTCACTTAACAGGTCGGGTTTAAAGCAAGTCAGGTTCAAAACAGGTCGGGTCCGTTTCAGGTTGGGTAAAATCGGATATTGGGTCAATTCAGTCGGGTAAATTCGGTTATTTTCTAGGTCGAGTTCGGGTTCATTTCAGTCGAACGCAGGTCGGGTTTCAGGTCCACAGTAACAGGTCCAATTCGAGTTCGGGTTGTTTTCAGTCAGACGCAGATCGGGTTCGATTACTACAGTAACATGTCAAATTCGGGTTCGAATCAACAATAGTCGGTTACAGATCGGGTTCGAGTCATCAAATCCTCGGGTCAAATCAGGTTCTGACTCGACCAGGTTTCAGTTGGGTTTTCAGGTTCTGACTTGTTTTTACATCCCTATACACTAACCATTATTTAGTTAGTTAGAGATGTTTCTAGGGAGGAAGACCATGAATTGAAAGCTTCTTATAAAAAGATTAAGACATGTAAGCTGAACAAGTTATTCGACGATAAAACTGCATGCCAGGACACAATTATTTTTGTCCAATGGAAGAGACTTCCAAAAAGTGAAGTAAGTTGGGAATCTGCCGAGGTCTTGTGGTAGTTTACAGACAAGATAAACTAATTCCATTCCAAAGACGCGAAGAGAGTGATGCTAGATTCGGTGGGAGAGATTGTCATGGACCATATACAATGGCCTTAGACTCGTACATCCTTACTCGCCTAAGGGGTTTAACGTAACCCATCGGGGTCATAAGCCCATTGGGGTTAGCCCGATCTTGCCTTATTTTTGAAGATCTGCCTATAAGGGATCTGATCCATCAAGTAAATAGATACCAAGACGACTCATATTCTAAGGAATTAGAATCTTTTCCTACTTAAGATTCAACCTTGTAGACAGGTCTTTTAATTTAGTCATTATATAAAGTTTGTGTTCTATTTCGACACAAATGGATTTAAGGGGTCTAAATATGAAGACACTGCCACCTCAATTGTAACAGATGATTCTTGAGGAATACAAAATGTGCATTATCTCAAAATGATCTCGTCTCTTCTTTTATTTCCCTATTCATTCTTTTATTTTTGCTTGCACACATCTTAGCGTTTTGGTTTATAAGTCGTCTTAGGCACACGACTCGAGCTTTCGTGTCTAAGGTTGTAGGGTTTGCTAGACTGAATTCTAGTCTCATGGCACAAGCACCATGTGTATGATGACAATATGGATTTAACTGAGGAATTCAAGAAACACATGTCACATGATTTTGAAGTAATCAGTGTGGGTCTAATATCTTATTATTTGGGTCTAAAAGTGAGATGACATATTTATATCATAAGAGGGTTATGCAAAAGAAGTGTTTTTTCATTACCTAAAAGGTAAAGGTATGATTGAATTTCGATTATTGTACTCATCTCTTCATGACTTTCAACTCATAGAATAATGTGATAGTGACTTTGTTGAAGACATTGATCATAGAAGAAACACCTTCGTTTTTTTTTTTGAGTTTTTTACAATCATAGAATTTTTTTAAAAGAATTTCATAGAAATTCAAACAAAAAATACAGAGAAATGAAAGATTTACATAGTTTTACATAAACAAGGAGCATAAAGGCAGACCTCATACTTTTCAAGTTTTAACAGAAATTACATGAACCCTTGAGAAAAGAAGCACTCTTGGTGATCTCCCGCAATGGCTTGTCGGTGTACCTCACCATGTTATAAGCCCAAGCACCCGACACTGCCCCAATAATCGGTGCGGTAAGATACAACCATATTCCCTTATATTGGTTCCACACTACTGCCGGCCCCAAGGTCCTTGCCGGGTTCATCGATGCTCCTGTAATCGGCCTGTTAATTGAAAAATAAGTTCAGCTTTCGGTCATGAGACATATTTAGGGGTTAGATTATTCGATCAAATTAATATAGTTATGAGTCAATTTGGAGTTTAATATATGAACATATGCTACATTGTAATCACCTTAGACTATTCAAAATTTAGAGTTTAATATTGAAGACCTCACACGGTCTAGTAATATGTTAATTTTCTTTTATTATTATATAGTATCATGCAATTTTAAAACTAAATTCATTCGTACCCAGCAAACAACACATTAAGCAGCACAGTAGCCCCAACGGAAATTCCAGCAAGTTCTCCAATCTGCACGCATACATATTTATATAATTGGAACGTATCAAAGATTAAAAGATTAGAGAGCAATGGATTCGGATATTTTTTTAGAAACCAAACTGGGTGAGATTGAATCGTACAAAAGCTTTGAATATAAAAGAAAATCAATCGATAGTATTAACTTACAGCTCTGCTGTCAGTGGCAACGCCAGATATAATGAACATGAGGTAGAAAGTGATGATGAACTCGATCACAAATGCCTGCAAATCCGACCCTTGTGGAGATGTTCCGGCGAAGACATCCTGCGTCCCGCTAAAGAGAAGACGAAGTGTTCCGGCTGCCATAGTTGATCCGAAAACTTGAGCTATTATATATGCTGGCACCTGCATAAAAAGAATATCGATTCGAGTTAAACCATTGAAAATTTGAACATTGTCTTAGGCCTCGAATCCCAGAAAATAATGGCAACCTGTTTGAGAGGAAATCTTTTGCAGGTAGCAAAAGCAATGGTGACTGCTGGATTGAAATGGGCACCCGAGATGTGGCCCATAGAATAAACCAAGACCATGACGGCCAATCCCCAAACTATGGAAATCCCGGGTAGTGAAACCACTTTGTCATTATTTACATTCACCACCACCGATGCACAACCGGCAAATATCAAGAAATATGTCCCCAACACCTCTGCTATCAACTGTAAATTTTCAAACATATCAGTAATAATTTGGAGATTATATTAATATATATACATACACACATATGTACTATATGTATACCAATTCACTAAAATAGAACTCTCAAACTAAAAAAATAAATGTTTGTTGACTTGTTGAGTGCATGGTAGACTGACTTTTAAATAAAAATTGAGTATAACAGTACTCAAAATCTAGGTATAGTTACCATCTGCATGAAAGGGACATTGAAACAGACGTCGGAGGGTGGAGGTGGCGGATTCTGATTGGCTTTCGTTTCGATATTCAAAACTACTCCATGATTTCCATTACTCCCGGAATTGTCAGCCATAATTGTTAACTTTTTTATGCAACAACAAATGAACCCAACAATGAAAAGAGGGACAGAAGAGATTGTGTTATTCAACCACAATGAAGAGATGTGTTCCATAAACCCACATATAAACACATGGTATTTAAACTTAAAGGGCAATCTAGATTATCCAAAAAAACATGAGCGACAGAGAGACCAGTTGGGTTTTGTTTTTCAGTTTTAAAACAAAAGGATTTGAAAACGAAACTAATAAGCTAGCTAGAGACTGGCCAATGATTATGAATATATTCGTTGTTCTTGCTGTTGCTTCTTCTGTTTTGATTTTTTCTCTTATTTTAGCATTATTATATATATGTCCTAAACTTCCAACAGATAAAAATCATTGAAAATTGCTTCAACTACCCACCGGTAATACAGAAATACATGAATTAATGCTTGGAATAGGTTCTCCAGTTGTGTATTCTTCTTTGTACTGATAATTTTGAGATGCATTTTCTTTTTTTACTTTTATTTATTTCAGCATGCAAACGGAGTTACCTATTTTTTTATTGAAAAAGTAATTATTACCCGGGGCTTCATTAAAAACCTCCCTAAATTTAAATGAAGGAAAAGAGTACCCCTAGTAATAGTTACAAAAAAAATTAACAGTCATAAACAAGCACAATAAAAATTAGTGAAAGTGATCTCGCCTAAGTCCTGCCCTCGGATCATCCCGGCCAAGCCATCTGCAACTTGGTTCCTATTTAATTGCATACTTTTCCTTATAAATCTATGGTCTTTAAGGAAAATTTGTAATTTTTTAAGGTAAGCTACACCGGAGGTCTCTTTTGTTTGGGGTGTCTTCTGTTCTGGTCACTCGATCTGAAAAAAAGATTACAATGGTCACTTATGTTTTCGAGTGTTACTGTTTTGGTCATCCGACCGTTAACCTCCATTAATAAAAATGTTTAATTTTAATTTTGACTCCTAAATTTTTGAAAGTTTATTTTTTCTAACTCTTTCAAACAAAAAACCTAAAAATTCTAACCTTTCGTCCATAGATGTCGCCACCTTCAACCCTCACTAGATGTCGTATGTTACTGTCATCGCTAGTTATTGCCCTGATGTTAACCTCTTGTTCAAACCCTAACTCCAATCTTTTTTGTCGCCACCTGCATAGTTGAAATCAATGCTCCAACCCAACATTTTCCCTAATTGTTCTCCCTCAACACAGTTGAAATCACCAGCCAACCACAAGCTTCACGTCCATCAACCACCCAAATCGAACCACCCTTACCCCTCTCGACACAAACCCGAACACAACATACTCTTAAACGAACTCCATCAGACGACTAGCAACGACAAATCGAACGATTTAGGTCTGGGTTTCCATTTGGATATTAGAGTTTTTAAGGAATCCAAACCATGAAGAAGATGGGGAGAAAGAAAGCTTCCGTTCGTTGGTCTTGATTTGTAGAAAAAGGACGGGCGACATTTGAGGGTTGTTCAAAGCCAACGACAAGACGAACAACAACGAAGGCAACAAGTGTATGTTTGGGTTAGAGGAGAGGAATAGTTTTTTAGGTTTTTGTTTGAGAGGGGTGGAAAAATAAACTTTTAAAAGTTTAAGGGTCAAAATTAAAATTAACATTTTTATTACCGGAGGTTAACAATTGAGTGACCAAAATAGTAACGGTCGAAAACATAAATAATTATTTTAAACTTTTTTTTTTTCAAATCGAGTGACCAAAACATAACACGCTCCAAATAAAAATGAACTACGTAGCAATTACATTTTTAATGCATGGTTTGGAATCTACATAATTCTCCCGTGGTGTATAATGTATTGACAAAAACATGATCTTCGGTCATAATCAATATTAGGTCTTAGATTCAATTTCAGAAAATATGCTTCTTTTTCTTTTCTTACAAAAAATTAAACAAATTTTACATTAAGTAAGCAATAAGTTTGTAAACATGTTCAAACATTCCACGTGATGTTAACAGATTTATATTTTTTGGTATAAAACTATGATATCTCATTTATTAGTTGATTAATTCAGACTAAATATTGTAGAAGTTCATTATGGACGATCTTTTTTTTAATTTTTTGCTCGGCAAGATAATTTTTATTAGAGAGTTTAAGAGTTACAATCCAAGATCTAAGTGATGCCTCCATGCTTCACTAAGCTTAGCCAAGATTCATAACATTATCTGGCTCAACCCATGTTTTAAAAATCCCCCTCACAGTTTAAAAAATCACCACTATCCTAAAATAACATTTGCATTTCACCGAAACCACGTTGCTTGCAAAAGTTCCAAATAGAGTGGAACAACCACATTATAAAACAACCTCTTGATTGATATGAAATACAGGGAGTAGGGACATAGCACCCCAAAAAATTCCAGCTCCAGTTCACAAATCAAAATCAAAACACCACCATAGTCATCCACAAGAAAACAAAGTTTCACGCCAAAAGATTGCTAACAAGGTAAAATGAGATCAATCAAACCATTAAGCAAGCAAAAAAAACTACGCCCTCCAATATATCGTAGCGAACAACATAAAAAACACCAGTCATCTTAGCTAAGGGAGATAAAACATCCAGAAATGATTCTGATTTTGTGTCTTGAGAAAATCACACTCCGACGTTATTCATTCAAATCTTTTTTCAACTAGCAGTCATCTCCACCCGATAACCCAATCATCTAATGATCCATAAAAATCATCGTAGGAATTAATCAGTTTACCTTGTTTAAGATATTAACCTCTACGAGAAGGTATCAAGATTATAAAGATTGATGAGCTGAAGGATCAAAGTGCTGAGTTGTATTTTCTTGATGGATTAGTTTGTTAGTTTGTTTTGTGACTTGTATATAAATAAGTAAACAGTTTGTATCATTTAACTAATTTTACCTTTAATAAAATTGTTGAGTTTAATTCAGTTTTATCACGTGTGGTTTACTACTCACCCTATCGAACTCATTCTCTCCTTTCACCTGAAATCCCCAAACCAAGAAAACCCTAAGCCATTCTTCTACAATCAACATGGTATCAGAGCAAGGCGGAGGTGAGAACAAGGCCAGGGTTTTCATTCGGATGAATATAATATTCATCCGAAGGGTCATCGTTCTTCTAGTGAAGCAGAATACAGAGCCATTGTTGCTGTCACCTGTGAAATCCAATGGTTCTTCTATCTTCTTTCTGATTTACAAATTACTCTTCCTTATGCTAATCTCTACCGTGACAACTTATCTGCTATAAGGGTTGCTGAAAACCCTGTGCATCATGAACGCACCAAACATATTGAAATAGACTGACATTTAATCAGAGAAAAAAATTCAACATGGAGTTATTAAACTTTTACCTGTTTCATCTCAAAATTAGCTTGCTGATTGCTTTACTAAAGCTTCATCAACTGGTTCTTTTCAGGGTTCAATTGTCAAGTTGGGCCTCCAAAATTTGTATGGTCCAACTTGAGGGGGGCTATCAAGATTATAAAGATTGCTGAGCTAGAGGATTAAAGTGCTGAGTTGTATTTTCTTGATGGATTAGTTTGTTAGTTTGTTTTGTGGCTTGTATATAAATAAGTAAACAGTTTGTACCATTTAACTAATTTTACCTTTAATAAAATTGTTGAGTTTGATTCAGTTTTATCACGTGTTGTTTACTACTCACCCTATCGAACTCATTCTCTCCTTTCACCCGAAATCCCCAAATCAAGAAAACCCTAAGCCATTCTTCTACAATCAACAAAAGGACAATGTCCTTTAAAGCAGCTCGTTCATCGCCTCTAAATTGTATCCAACAACCAAAACTCTAATATTCCTAACCTTACGCGCTCTATAGTTGTTGGTTTTTTTATCTTTTTAATTTAATTTGCTTGATTCAAAATGCCAAGATTCAAATCCCTAACCTTACTTACTTTACTTGAGGGATCTAACAACTTGTCCTAAACTATTTTGAAACTATACTAATTGATTGTTAGTGATAAATTTAAAATTGATTGTTAGGAAAAAAGTTTAAATGAAAAATCAACCCTTAAACTATATTGTTTGTTTGCTTTTAGCCATTAAACTTTTTTTTGGTCAAAATAAGTACCTAAAATATTGTTTATGGTCAGTTTAAGTCCGGTAACTATCTAAGTCAAAAAAATTATTTTGACCAATAAGATGTTGACACATAACAAAGGCTTTTTGACCAATAGATAGATTAGGGACAGAAAACAAAAAATGACATAGTTTAAACACCTAAAATGTTATTTCTGGTCACTATAAGTTCGGTAGTTATCTAAGTCAAAAAAATAATTTTGACTAAAAGTTAATTTAAAGACTTAAAATAAAGGTCATGTTTGGCAATTAGTTGATAGTTGATTGTATTAGATGATTTAACTAGCGAATTGTATTAGTTGATTGTATAAAAGTGTTTGGTAAAACCAATTGGTAGCTATTTGATTATTTAAATAAGCAAAATGACATATAAGAACATGATTATTTTTTATATTTATTTGAATAGTTTATTAGTTATTATTATTTGTATCTATTATGACAGTCATTTTGGTGAAAGTTTCTTTTAAACAAGGTTAAAATTCATTCAACAAGAGAAACGAACATATAAAAACAAGAATAGGTTCCCCAAGTTGCCACAACCAGTAAAACAAAAGTCACCATCCATATAGGAGGTGAGAGAACATCCTAAATTGAAAAACATAATAAACAAACTATAGAGCCCCAAGAAATAATCTTAAAAACAGAAAAAGAAAAATAATAGGATTTCTAAAGTGAGGAACCGATCTATAACTCAAAAAGACGACACCTCTGCGAGAGCTTTATAAAAAAGCAGGCTCCCTATTTTGAAAGAGATAGGATCTTATCATTAAAGGTACTATATGAGCCAGACTAGAAGCAAAAAAAATATTAGGAGAGAAGCCATCATTTAACGAGCACTTCTCGACCCTAAACATAGAAAAGGAAAAGATGGGGCAATCAAAACCAGCAAACTGATCATGGATTCATTTGGTGTGTTTGCTTGTGTGGGCAGCTATGTTGATTCATTGTATGTTTGTAGAAGTGCGTATGTAAATAGTTTTTAGTAGGGTGTTCATTGTAGGGTACCCGATTTTTGGGTTCTCAAAAAATCGGGTGCTTCTTTTGTCGTCATATGTCCCGACCCGCTATATTCGGGTAACCGATTCATAATTTTTTTTTTAATTTTAAAAAATCACATATTAAACACGTAAAATTTAAAAATTTATAATATATAATATATAATTCAAACAAAAAATTAGTGATTTGAAGTTAGTTTTAACTTTTAATGGTGAAATATTTAGATATATATTAAATTTTATCACCAAAAGAATATATTAAAAAGATTAATCTCGATCCTAATTTTTTTTCTTCAAATATCATACTGACAAATCAATATAAATATATATTTTTAAAAATTTATACAAACATAGAAAGAATTTAGGGATTTGAATTTAGTTTTGGAGTAAAAATATTAAAAAACCTAAAATAAACATATAATTTTAAATATATATATATATATATATATATTAAAAGTGTCGGGTCTAGTACGCGTTAAGGAAAATATTCAGCCCAAGCCCGGCCCGTGTACCCGAAAAAATTATCAGGCCAGGTACTGTAGACTCTCGACGTGAATGATTATTTGTCGGAAACATGTCGTAAAAAATATTGAAAAAGTGTTAACATGGTGCCAAAAAAATCTATTCCGTGCAAGTATACATAGTCTGCAAGTAATACATCAATTAAGCTGAGTATCGATCTCACAGAGATTACGTTGGAATTCGATTACTTTGTTTGATTACTTGTCTTGGAAAAAAAGATTGTTTTGATTAGAAATGGTTTTGAAAATGACTAACAAGAAAAGAAATAAAACAACGTAAAGACGTTGTCAAGGAGAGTGTTTAAATGAATGATGAGTGTTGGAAAGGGATGTCTGATTTTCACGTTATTCTTGTCATGCCAGCCTTTAACAAATCTAGTCTTGGCATTGTTTGCCGAACAGATTTAAAGATGACAATGCCTTTGTCGATGGCATTGCCCTAAATTAATTATGCAAAAACCTTTATATGTCTATAGTGAATATTTTTTCATAAACTAATTTGATTAAGTACCAATCTTTACTCCTAAGGGGTAGATTTTACTCACGAGGTAAGTTCATCTACTTAAACATCTTCTTTAGAAGCATCTCTCCTTAGTATCCAGCAACTAATCGTTGCCACCCAAGTCTATTAAGATATTGAGAAGCAATAGGCCAACCATGCCAGCGGTCACTTGGCAAAGTATTTAAAAAATGGTAATTCCAACTCTCGTTTGGCAGAACATTTAGAAAACAGTAAAGCATGCCAGATAGAAAAACACTGTTGAGACAATTTCGATTTATTAAAAATTAAACATTAAAAAAGCGTTCAAACTCAAACACCCTCACCAACTATTAAATTAGTTTATGGTGAGGGTATCAACCATAAAACTTTCATTGTTTTGCAAGAACATCATCATTAAAACAAAATAAAACAAATAAACCAAAGAGAATGTCGAGAAAGAGGTTTCTCGATGAAGCCCTTAACGGTATAGGCTCTCGATTAAGCTGGTCGAACCACATCTCCTTGGTGCAACCGGTTGTGATCGATCCTCTCAAAAAATCTCCCCTTTTACTCTTCACAATCGATCTTTAAATAGGTTTGCATAGTGGCTGAATTGGATTGGTTGTTATCTCTGTGTAAACAGGTTTTGGGAGTTGTGTGTTACAGTGATGTGTACTGTAAGAGTTGAAGTTCTTCAGGTTGAGGTTGGGGCTGTGTACAGTTCGATTATGTGAAAGATTAAGTTGTGGCTATTTTTGGGTGTTCTGGATTTAATGAACAACATGTGGTGGTGTTGTGTTCGGTGGAGTTTTGTGTGGGAAGTGTTCAGTGTTGGTTGAGGCTTTTGTGTTGCCTTGAGTGTTGCTTAGAGTAGGCTGTTGTTCTCTTTTCGCCGGTTGAAATTTCGAGGACGAAATTTCCTAAGGGGGGGAGAGTTGTAACGCCCCGGTTTGGGGCTCAGAAGTTTTGGGCGTTGACCGGTTCGGTCAAAGTGCTGATCGAATATATAAGAGTGAATTTAGGAAAGCCTAGTTCGGGTTGCATTAAAAATATGGAAAAATGTTCTAAAATCATCTTTTAATATATAAAAGTGAACTGTGAAATCAATTTTAGAAAATGAGGTTCGGAAGGTTGACATGTTGGCTAGTGACCAAAATGTAATTTTTGAAAGTTGCGGGACAGTTTTATAAAGGATTGAAACTTTGAATCTTTAAGGAGCTATTATTCCAAAAAGGATTTCTCCAGATTTTTCTAAGATATTTTAAGGCTTTATTCTGATTTTTAAGTCTATGAAATGTGGAGGGAAATCATTTTAACCATTTCTTAACTAATTTTCCATTTTCTCTCAATTTTTCTTTTCTCTCATTTTCTCTCCACCCAAACACATTTCTCCAGATTTCCTTCTCTGATTTTGGCATCTAAATCACACATTTCAACTCTCTTTTGATTCCTAATCATCTCATCTACAAAACCTCTCAAATTGCAAGTTGTTTCATCAAGCATTTTGGCTCTAAAAAGGAGAAATTCAAGTTTGGAGGTAAGAACGTCCTTCTCCTCTAAACTATCAGTTCTTTACTGAAATTCCTAAGTTCTCAATCCTTAATTTGTGTTTTGTTAATGGCTTTTCAATTGAAATCTTGATTTTGGCTTAAAATGCAAGATTTGGTGATTTTGGTGAAATTTTCGTGTGATCTGTTTGGGCAGGGTTTTGAAGTGTCAAAATGATGTTAAATGAATGCTAAATTGATTAGAAGTTGAGGTTTAATCAATGCAATCCCGGATAGGTTGAATTTCCTAAGTTTGGCTTGAGTTTTTGGTTGTTTTTGGAGTGTTTTTGGTGATCTGTTATACCTGGAGGTATAAGGATGTGTTTGTGATCATTTTGGATGTTATTTGATGTTTAAAAATGGTTAGAAGTGATGGATCTTGGCTGGGTTAAGTTTTGGAAGTGTTTGGAGGTGATTTCGGTTGTGTTTGGTAGCCAAATTGTTGGATTTGGGTTGAGCAGCGAGTTGAATCTTGTTGCTGGTGTTTTTAATGCATAATGATGCATTAATCCTCTGTTGTTGTGTGCTTGAAACAGGGGAGTTTGATCCGTGAGCTTTGAAGGTGTTGCGGAAGGTTTTCGGATGCTTGGAAGGCTTGTCGGCTAGCCTTGTTTTGTGTATCGGTGAGTGAAGTTGGGATTTCAGCTTTTAAACCAAGGTTTAAAGGTTTTGGGAGCTTAGTTTAAGTCTAAACAACTTTTCTAAGCTCAAGAGTAAGTGATTGGGTTTTCGCTCTTGAATTGTGTTGTGTTTGGTTTTAAAAGCTATTGTGGTTGATGATTGAGATACATATGTTTTGCATGGTTTAAATCTGTTTTGAAAGCATACTTTAAGCATGGTATAATGCTGGTTTTGAAAGCCATTTGTGGAGGATGCTCAAGGTAAGAGATCCTTGGTTTTGTATATGGTAATTGTGATTTTGATGCATGATGTTGCATGTTGATCTATGGCTTTGTATGATGCTTTAAAACAGTGGATTAATGTTGGCAAATGTTACTTTTTGCATATTGGTTGTGCATGTGAATCATTGGGTTAATGAGGTAATGGTTTTGCATATTGGCTATGCATGTGAATCATTGGACTATTGTGATGATGGTTTTTGCATTGTGATTATGCATATGAATCATTGGTTTATCATGGTAAGATGGTTATATTGGCAAGTGGTGAAAGTGGTTCTTGGTTCGTTGATCGGATATAGTTAGCCGGCTATAGGATTGGGTGCACCGTGAATTAAGTCGCCTTGGAGGTGGAGTGGTCAAGAGTGGACCGGGAAACTCCCTTCAAGTATCCTAACGAGATGATTGAGGTCATAATGGAGGTGTTGCCCATTCGAGGACCTTGGTTGAGCAAAGGTTATATGGTGGTTAAAAGTCCATATGTGAGAACCTTGTGCTTGTTGAGATCACAATGGCAGTGTTAAGTCCATGTGTGGATCTTGTGTAGGGTGTCCCGGATCTCGTTAGTGATGTTCTACAACTACCAATCGGTGAATGCAAAGGTTATATGGTGTTTGAAAGTCCATACATGGGAATCTTGTGCATGTCAAGGTTGTATGGTGGTTAAAAGTCCATACATGGGAACCTTGGGGAAAAGCTAAGGTTGTATGGTGTTTAAAAGTCCATACATGGGAACCTTAGGATGTTGAGGTCAAATGGTGGTTAAAAGTCCATTTGGGAGACCTTGGATTGGTAGGGTGTAGGGAGCGTAGGGACAACGCTCGGAATCCGCGTATCCGATCGGGTTGTTGAGTTGAAAAGTGGATGTGGTTGATCGCTTGGAGGCCAATGTAATGTTCTTGATCATAAAGAAGCATGAGATGCTTGAAAAGATGCATGGTTGCATGAAAAGTGTTTAATGCTAGTGAATGCATGTTTACTTGTTATGTTGAACAAGTGTTGATTATCATTTGATAAATGATGCATGTGTGCATGAAATCTTCTTAATGCATTGGAGTCTAGTTAAGACTTGATTTAAAAGGCATGTGATAATAATGATGTTGTAGCTCATGAGTTGCCTATGGTTAATGCATGTGTTGGATTGCTTGGATAATGGTTTAAAAAGGGTTTTCTTGCTTGAGGTGATGTTCAAGGTTATGAATGAGTAATTTGAAATGGAAGTGTTTTCCAAGGTTTTTAATTTAGCTTTGCATATGGTGTTTATGCATGGAATGGCTAAATGGATGTTCTTGCAAGTTGTACATTGAGATGGTTTTCTTAGTTTGCTAAGCTAAGGTTTGGTTTCATGTGTGTGCAATGCATGGTTTAAGCATGTTGTTGAAAAGGGTTTTCAAATATGGTTTTGGTAACAAATCGGGTTTGTTTTTAAAGTGATTTTAATGACCCGCTGCATTGATGGTGTTTTGGTTTTGAGCATTCCTCACTAAGCATTATGTGCTTACGCTCCTTTTTGTCCATCAATGCAGATTCTTGAAGCTTGGACAGCAAGGAGCAAGGGATTCAAGGTGGACTCCAATTGAGATGTATGTCTCGGTGAATAGCTATAGTTAATAAGGGCAATGGGGGTAGGATCTCTCGGATTGATGTTTTTGTATTCATGTTTGTTCGGCAAGTATGTTTTAATGTTGTTGTGGTTGTTGAAACATGTTTTTGGCTTTAATGAAATTGAATTGGAAAGTTGGTGCTTAAATAGTTGCTTGTGTAGGAAGCATGCCTTTAGATTTGGGGCTTTTTGCATATGAAGTTAAATTGTTGTTTTGATGATGCCTACAAGTTATATTTATGTTGAATTGCATGCTGGTAAAGTTTGGTGACATTTGGAGCATGTTTGAATGATTAATTGCATGTTTTGGAATGCCATTTTGCTGCAATCTGTGCAGGCGTTTCGGAACAGTGTACACCGTTTCGGAACGGGTGCCTTACATGAACCCAGGCGTCCGAAACGGTATGCACCGTTTCGAAACGGTTTGGTCTCTGCCAAGACCGTGTTTCGGAACGGGGTCGATCGGTTCCGGAACGGCCCGTGTTTCGGAACGGTGTCGATCGGTTTCGGAACGGGTGACCGTTGGGGGCTGACACGGGCGGTTATATGTTTTGAATTGTTTGCGTTTTGGTCCTGAATCTTGTATGTTCAATTGCATGAGCTTGGGAGGTCCTTTTGAGCTGAAATTTCACAGAGAAGCATGAAACCGGATTAATTTCAAGTTGGTAACTTTAATTTGGGTTAAGTCCTTTTAATTATCAGAATTTACAATTTGGTCCCTAAAGTTGTAATTTGTTCAATTGGGTCCCTGTTTGATCTCTGATGATTGTGATCTTTGAGTATGATGTTTGTATGATCACATCTAAGGTTAATGAGCATCTAGACAAGATTAAAAATAAAAAAAAGGGTCGTTAATCAAGGTTGACTTTCGGGTTGACTTTGATTTTCCTCGTGTGACTTTCTTAATTCGGGTCAACCGTCTGGGCCGGGTTAAGGGGGTTACAATAACCCTTCACCCTGACATAGACAGAATTCCTAACTCATTATGTAAATGCATGATTTTAACGTCATAATGCAACTAAATATACCTAAAAACGAGCAAAAACGTTGTAAGATTAACATTAAAAACATTACTTTTAGAGAGGTAATAGGTACCCGGACCGATAAAAAATAAATTTAAAAAAAAACCCCGCCTATTTTGTATCGGGTCATCGGGTCGGTCAATCGGGTCGAGTAATTTTAAACACCCTTAATTTTTAGTGCAAATCTCCATATTTTGTCGTGGTGTAGGGATAATTCCTCTTGATGGTATTGGTTGCGGTCATTGGATGTACTTATCGTTTGGTTATGGTTAATAAATTTTCAGGGTACTCTTTCACCCTAATTAAAATTATTGTTTGAACTCGGATTCAAAGAAAGTTTTTGACGAAACCCTCTTTAAATTTTTTTAAAATATTTTATATTTATTAATACTAATTAAATTATAAAAAATATTTTTTAATATAATATTACTAAACATATTTGAAGTATTTATATATTAATTTATTATTTATATAATTATTTTTAATACAATTTAATTAACTATTAAATTTACATACAAATAAAAATGTGAGAATAAAAAGAAACAATAAAAAAGTATTAGTTTACAAATGTCACAATGTAAATACGCGAGGGTGGAAAATTAAAATAAAAAGGTTAAAGTTAGGTTACTTGAATTTTTTTGATAATTGTTGAGGGTAAAAGAGTTTTTATAACTATTATGTCAAAACCCCTAGACCTTGTTTGTTAAACAACGATTTGAACTAAAATGAGAGGTTTGACCGGTCAAATCCGTTAATTTTCTAATTTTAAAAAAGTTACTAATATGAACTTTTTGAAATTAGAGGTTTAAACATAATAGTTATTAAATCCTTTTACACTTAACAATTATAAAGAATCTCCAAATAACTTAAATTTAATATTTTCTATTTTATTTTTTCACCCTCATGTATTTACATTGTGACAAACTAATACTTTTTTTATGCTCACACATTTATATTTGTATTTAAATTTAATAATCAATTAAATTGTATTAAAATTAATTATAATAAATTAATTAATATATAAAATCCTTCAAATATGGTTAGCAATGTTATATTAAAAAATTATTTTTTATAATATAACTAATATTAATAGATATAAAATATTGATAACTAATAAACTATTTAAACAAGTATCGAATATAATTATGTCCTTATATGTCATTTTACTTGTTTAAATAATCAAACAACTATAAGTTAATTTTTACCAAACACTTTTATACAATCAGTTAATACCAACCCACTAGTCAAATTAGTTATTATCTAATGTAATCCGCTATCAGCTAATTGTCAAATATGACCCTAATTTTAAAAGGCTCATATTAGCAGCTTTTTCAAAATTAAAAATTTTACGTCAATCAATTATTCACCAAACATTCAAATTAGTGAATTTAATCAATCAAATATTAGCTCAAACCATTATTTACTAAGGCTAAAATAATAATTTAAGTATTCATTTTGACAAAAACTAGTTTAAGGGCTAAAAACAAAAACAAAATACAGTTTAAGGGCTAATTTTTCCTTTAAGCCCAAGTAAAAGGAAAAAGTAGTGAGGGTGTTTTCCTTCTATCTCTAGCTGACTTCCTTGTATCGTATATCCCCGTCTCCATCCTCCTCTTGCTCGCCGTCTGCGGCCAACACCGCCGCAAGCTAACGGCGTCTTTTCTGTTCTTGTTAAAACTTTATTCTTTCATGGTGGTGCGAAGCTGTTTTCTCTCTCAGGACTTCCGAAGAGCAAAATGGACTCGATCATCTCCTCAGCTCTGGAAGAAATCTGCTCCCAGGGCCAAGTAGGCATTTATCTCTCCTCTCTCTGCACCAAAATTGACATCCCTCCACCTCTCAAACCCTCAATTTGGAAAAACCTCCTCTCCATTCCCGGTCTACGGTTCAAGGCGCCAAACGCCGAGTTTCTTAGCCCTACCGATGCCTCTATTCAATGCGCTGAAGCTGCGGAGAAACTCGGTATTATAATCTTGGCACATGAAACGCTTAGAAATAATTTCGTTGGACTTTATGATGAAAATGTTCAAATCTCCTCTCAACAACGTCGCACTCTTGAGAGACTTGCCATTGCTAGGTTTGGTTCCTTTGCTTATCTACTTTTTCCTTTTGGAATCTTTTCAATTCACTTGTGTTTCTATGTTTCTATAGATGAATTTAAAATGTTAGATTTTCATTTGATTAGTTATACAAATTGTGAGTATAAAATGAATATGCTATGCATAAATTTGTTTACATTTGACATGCCCTCATATTGCAGTGGTATACCGATATGAATTTCAAAATCTCAAATAATAGTTTTGAACATTCACCATTGAATAGACATCGGTCATGGTTGTAATTCTGAAGGTACTATTTATATTTTTCTTATCACACAATATATACTGAATTTCATATCTAAAGGTAATCTAATTTTGAAAATGGTGGGTTTAAGAGAATCATGTATATGGACTGTCTTGGACCTCTTGGTCAAGCTAATAAGTTAGCAGATTACCCTGATTAATCACCACCGAACTCAAAATTCAGTGTATTGCAACTATATACATTCTTTTGACTATCAGCTATGTTATCTGATTGTTAAAGTTATACAACTTGAAGTGAATTTTGTCCTTTTTAATTTTATGTGAGGCTCATGTAGTCCTATATGATTTATGGATTAGTGGGTAGAAAGTTGATGGAAAGAGGGGAAGGCTAACAAATAACTGCTGGAATTAGGTAGACATATAATTTTCATAGACTCCAGAACGTGTTATTGCATTAGGGTTTATGATATTGCAGTTAGAGAATAATATTGGTATGTGTAATTTGGTTGGTAAAATCTTAAGTCTTATTCCCTTCTCACCAAGATTACAATTTTAGTAATATTTAAGTGAAATAGGTTATTAATAGATGATATTTGCACAGAACAAATGGAGTGACACAAAGTCAGCTTGCAAAGGAATTTGGTATTGAAGGGAAGAACTTCTTTTACATATTAAAGAACCTTGAATGCAGAGGATTGATTCTGAAGCAACCGGCAGTTGTTAGGAAGAAAGAACATTGCAGTGACGGGGAGTCCAAAAACAGTTCACCGGTGGTCACCAATTTGATATACTTACATAGATACGCAAAGCGTTTGGGATCTCAACAGAGGTTTGAGATTAATAAAGAAGAACAAACAGTTGCAAGTCTTGGTTATGATGATGGAAATGTTCCAGATGGTGATGGTGTTGCTTTAGAGAATGCAAAAGATACTGTTCTTGTGAATGATTATCTACCTGCAATGAAAGCTGTTTGTGATAAACTTGAAGAAGCCAATGGAAAGGTCGATTATATTCAGAATGTTGTTAGATTCATGGATTTGATGTTATGCCATTGTGCTGATTTTCCTTCTATTGAAGGTTCTTGTTGTCTCAGATATTAAACGAGACTTAGGTTATACAAGATCCTCAGGTCACAAAGCCTGGAGAAATGTAAGACTGCTATCTTGCCTTGGGGGGGGGGGGGGGGGGTAATTTTCATCTTGTCCACAGTTTGCTCTTTAATGATCTTTACAATTTGTCTTCCTGCATATATGTTCTTAGATCTTCCTCAGGTTAAAAGATGCTGGTCTCGTTGAGGAATTACATGCTGTTGTGAATGAAAAGGTGATGTAAATATTTAGTTCTTTGTTCATGCTTTTGCGAGATTCCACAATTAATTGTTTAGCCATCTATTCCTGTTTATATATTTACTTTAACATTGTGTAATTTAATTTATTCTTCTACAACTGTGTAACTGTTGACTAATTAATACTATTTTTCTTTCAATGTTATAAGGTTTAGGAAAACTAAGTTAACAAGGTTGTGCATCTTTTATGAAGAGTGTTTTCTTCCTTTGACTTGCAATATAAGATATCCTTTATATGAAGTTCTTGCAACTATTCCATGCCCTTGGTCGTTCTTCTAGGCATGTACTGTCACTACAGATGCTTGCAATCAATTATATGAGATAAAATCATGTAAAACATTATAGGTTATATATGGAAAAAAATGTCTAAATCTGCACTATCTAAGTGTGGGTTTATGTTGTGATGTTCCTATTTTATTTAGGCTGAGATTTGCCTAAGGTTGGTGAAGGCATTTCCCGAAAAGAATTTAGAGCCAAAACTTCTTGGATGTGATGATCATCTTGACAAAGGACAACAGCTGAAGTTTGGAAGGTCAATTCTGAATGTTGATCAGATTGTAGAGCTTCCCATTGATAATCAAATTTACGATATGGTTGATGCAGAAGGATCTGAGGGTTTGCCTGTTATGACGGTGTGTATATGTATTCTTGACGTTGCTGTGTTATAATCGTGTTGATCATAATGGCTTTGATGCTGTGTTTTGACTGATATTTCCTCAGTAATTTGCTTAAACTGAAGACTGGGTCTTAAAAATGTAAATCAAGGTCTCTATATAATTACTAGTCATGCTTTAAAAAAGTTGAAATTTTGTTTGAGTATGTATTGCATGGTCTTAATGGAGTCAAAAAAGCATGAGCAAGCTATTTATTCAATCAAGTCTTAGCAATTCCTACAGCTCGTTCTTTTTCCATCTTAGTTGAAGACTTGAAGTTATTCAGCTGTCTCAATTTAATTGTAGTGTTTTCATGTTCGATGCTACATGGATGATTCAAAATTTGAAATGCTTGTATATTGTGCATGACATGTGTATGCTTGGGGCCACTGATTTACGCCTGAAAAATGCTGCAACTTGTAGATTGCTATAATTTTTCTATTTTATAGTTATTTCAGCTTTTGACTAGGCTTCTTTTATGTTTTAATCATATAATTTTGTATAGTTGTAAACTTTTACTTATATGTACCTTTTCAATGACTGGTTTTGCATGAAGCTCACCTCAAAAGCATGTCATTTGTAGCCCAACTGTAACTTTTACTTATATGTGCCTTTTCAATGACTGGTTTTGCATGAAGCTCCCCTTAAAGGCATGTCATTTGTATCCAAACTGTAACTTTTTCATGTTCATATATGGTATGAGCAGGTTTGTGAGAGGCTTGGAATTGATAAGAAAAGGAGCTATTCTCGATTTTTTAACATGTTCTCAAGGTTGGGGATGCACCTGCAAGCTGAAAGCCACAAAAAGACTACAGCTTATCGAGTTTGGACATCTGGGAATTCTTATTGTAAATCATCAAATGCTTTTTTGAGTAAATCAAAAAATTCCGATGATGAAAAGCAGATTTCTAGTCTTGATTGTGGCCATTCAGAAGCTCCTGATGAATCAAACCATAGTCTTATAGAGTATAATCCTTCGACTTCTGTAGGCGACTCTTTTACTCCTGTGAAAGTGAATGATATGGAAAATGATACTGAAATTTCATGTGGCTCCCTTGGAGAAACTAACCAAATTGTTCTATATTCCGACAACACACAAAGGCTTCCAAGTGAGCAAGGTAATATTACCCAGGATGCAGAACTTGATTTAATTAGGATAGAAAGTCAAATATGTGCTTCTCCACCACAACCAATAGGACTTGATTTGTTGAGGCCTGCTGATTCCGGCTCATATCAGACATTTTCAAGTCAAGTTCTGACCGCTGATGGTGCTCGAAGGGAGCAGAGAATACTTGGGCGTTTACAGGTATTTTCTAGGTTCTTAACCCTTATATTGTCTTATTAGGCACAAGGCTAAAATAAAGCGCAATATGTATGTGTTTTTTTTTAATATATGTATATATGCTTAAGATATATAATAAATTCTAAAGTGGAGTCTTATTTAGCTACAAAACATGCAATTTTCTTATTGGTCAATATGCTTGATTTCTTTATGTTCAATGTTTGTTGAATTCTCAAATATTACTAAGTAAAGAGTTTGAATTATACTTTCCTTTCTAGTAAAGGGCTATCGAATGAAAAAAAGGGGGAAAATAAGGGGAAAAAACTTAAAGAGAAATTCAATCAGGTAGGCTTTCCTATTGCCTTACAAAAAAGCATTCTTAGGTGCGCACCTGATCAAATGGGCCTGGCCTGAAAGGGTCAGAGGCACTTTTGTTTATTTATGGTGAGGCGCATGGCGCAGGCGTGCCTAGGCACACGCCTTGACGATGCTGGAGTGGAGGCTTATATTGGGGTCTATGTTACATGTACCCATATTCAACACCTCTGTCAGACACATATTTGGACTTGAGTAATAAGGGTATGATCCTCCAAAAACATGAAAACTAAGAAAAAATCGAGTATACCTTTGTCAAGACTCAAGACATGGTTGTGTTTGACACTCACCCCCTGAGTTCGGGTAAACATAGTTTGAGAATATAACCGTGTTTCCAATCCTTAACTTTTTCTAGTTTTCTTATGCAGGATGAGAAGTTTATTTTAAGACCTGAATTGTATCGATGGCTTGTGGAACTTGAGAAGGATAAGAGCACAAAATTGGACAGGAAGACTGTTGATCGAGTGTTGAAGAAGCTTCAGCAACAAGGGCACTGCAAATGCGTGCACATTAATGTGCCTGTTGTAACGAATTGTGGAAGAAGCCGTATTACTCAAGTGGTTTTGCACCCATCTGTTGAAACTTTACATCTAGAACTGCTGAGTGAAATTCATGACAGATTGAGATCATTTGAAATGCAAATCCGTGGCCATGGAACATCAAAGTTGAAAAGCAATGATTCAATTCCTGTATTAGATGGTGTCCAGAGAACTCATGCCCATGTTGATTCAGATGTCAAAGCTGCTAAATCAGAAACCATGCGTGCCAATGGTTATGTGCTGGCAAAGATGGTACGCTCAAAACTGCTACATCAGTTTTTATGGGGTTTCTTGAGTAGTTTTCATGGTTGGGGTAATGATTTATCACTTGAGAAACACCTGCATGATCAGAAAAATCTTCATGGTTCATGCATTTTATTTTCACTGGAGGCAGCCATCAAAGCCATTCCACTTGAACTTTTCTTACAAGTTGTGGGAACTACTCTAAAGTTTGATGATATGATTGAGAAGTGTAAGAAAGGCTTTTGTCTTTCTGATCTCTGTATTGAAGAGTATAAGCTTCTAATGACTACTCAGGCAACTGGAAGACTTTCTTTGCTCATTGACATCCTACGTCGCTTGAAGGTACAATTACTTAGCAAAATTTCCAGTAGGTTAATCATGTAGGAATATTTCATTCCTTTGGGAACTTTTGTATCATTAATGTGTTCACCGTGCACTCTCTTTTGAAATCATTTAGTTGTTTTTTACTATGAGTAATCTGGGTTGTATTCTACCCAATTATGTGATCAACATATTAGTGGCTTTGTTGTAAGACAATGATGGATGCTCTAAGTTATTGATCCTAGAATGTAAATTTTAACACTTGTAGATAAACAAGGCTCAGATATTTTCTTCCCTTGAATGTAAAATAAGTGGTAGCTACTCCGGAAGAATGCCTTCTTTTTAGTTAGTAGTGTAAGTGGTTTAATGTTATATTAGTTGAAATATCTGCTTGAAGAAATTCCTTTTTTCATGTCTTCTTCCATGGTAGTTGTTTGTATGAAAGTAGGTTATTAGGAATATAATGATAGCAAAGTTTTTTATGGCCATTAGCAGAGTTCAAATTTGAAGCTGTTCAAATATAACATATTTATGCTGACATTCAATTCTGAGCAGTCTTGCATGAATTTAATTCACTTGATAAGTTGCAGCATATATTGTTTTAATTGCTGGAAAATATGAGAGATGGAATATGTTCCAATAATATATTAGTAGAATGAGAAATACTGTTAGAGGCTTGGAGCACACAGACTCCCGAATGTATTCATATAACAAATTAAAGAAAGTTTCTAGGGGAGCTTATGGTTTAATCAGTAATATCATTTTAAATTAGAATAGTTAGTTCATTATAGATCCATTTTTGATTAATTTCTCTCTATGCTCCTTCATCGTATATTACTGTTTCTTTGACTGACATTATTTGATGATGTAGTTGATCCGGCTGGTACCTGATGAATGTTCAGATTACAGATTAAAGGCACCACATGCCAATTTAACCCATGCTATGGAGCTCAAACCTTACATAGAGGAACCGCTATCATGGGTTGCCACATCTACTTCTAGATCTCTTGATCTTCGTCCTAGAATCAGGCATGATTTCATCTTGTCTAATAGAGAAGCTGTTGATGAGTATTGGAAAACCTTGGAATATTGCTATGCAGCTGCTGATCCAAGAGCTGCTTTACATGCATTCCCTGGATCTGCTGTTCACAAGGTATGCACTAGTCAGCAATGTATAGACTAAAAATTCATGGCACATATGTTAAAATTTGAAAAAATAAAAACGATTTCTGAAGAATAGATTGTAAAAATAGGAGATATTGTCCTTACTGAATTTTATTAGATATTCAACCCGTTTTAAAAATTTACAATGAGATACAGTGTGATGCTACGTTCAGCTGTCACTTCAGGTATTACTGTGTGTATTACTTTTTGTGGATGATTAAGAATTTCCTATTTATAAGCATAGTTATATATTTGGTGTTGCTTGCATATATATCCATTGTAATAGCCTGCTTTGTGAAATGTAAAAGCAGACTCAGAGTGGTTATTTCAGGTTTTTCTTAATCGATCGTGGGCCTCAGATCGAGTTATGACAGCTGATCAGCGTGCTGAGCTCCTAAAGCGAATTCTGAAGGATAACTTACACGAAAAACTTTCTTATAGAGATTGTGAAAAGATTGCAAAGGATCTTAATCTGACCTTACAGCAGGTAAATTATATTTTTCTTAAATGTTATTTAATACAACACCCCCTGCCGTCCAGCAGAACCATTAGTGACCAATCAGCTTTGATCATTTGTTTGCTTTAAACTAATTTATTTTCTATTTTCAGGTGCTTCGTGTATATTATGATAAGCAGCAAAAGCGTCTTAATAGATTTCGGGGTGTTCCAAATAGCAATGAAGATCAGTATCAACGAGAAAGAAAAAAACAGTCATCTGATCGGAAAAGAAAGAGACACTCAACTGTGAAATCAATAGAAAGTATAAAATCTGATGCAAGAACCATACAATTATACGAAAAGGAGGCTGCTGCACTACCTGATGGCATTGATGGATTAAAAGAAGACTGTTCTTTAGCTACTTCAGTGGGACCTGATGTCTTCCAAGCATATCAGGAAGCTGATGTTGTTGAAGCCGTGAATAAGCCAGGGTCACTTGAAGAAGATGAGGAGAGTTATTCCTTAATTAGCCAGGATTCCTTTTCGAAAATGAAGCCAACACGTAAAAAAAGAATATCATGGACAGATAAAGCGGACAGGTAGAATGTAGTACTATATTCTCTAGGCTGTATGCAAATGAGAAATAAACTGAATAGAAAATGGACTTAGGAGCACTTTTTTAAAAAGATAGATCTACCATATTCTTCTATTTTGGTCCATGAGTAACTTATCTTCAACTAATTATGCTTGCCTAGCAGGAATTTTATTAAGTTATAAGATGGTTTTCGGGACCACATGATTGCGAGAATTTTTTATTTATGCATTTGGTGGTTGTCTATCTGGTTTAGTTGATGACAGATATAGTCTAGTGCCTGTCAGAAGAGGATGATATTCACAGTATATTGTGGTTCTTCATGTTTCACATTAATTTGTTATGTGCAGGGAATTGGTAACCCAGTATGCAAGATACCGTGCTGCCATGGGGGCAAAATTTCACCGTGTAGATTGGACTTCACTTGCGGGCTTACCAGCATCTCCTCATGCTTGTGCAAGAAGAATGGCATCCCTAAATAGAAGTGTAAAATTCCGGAAAGCATTAATGAAACTATGCAATATGCTTAGTGAACGGTATATGATGTATCTTAAGAAAAGCCAAAATAGGTCATCCGACGGTAGTGATTGCAGACTTCTCCGATTTTCATCAATTCAATTCTCCAATGGAATCGAACATGATGAATATTCAGGCATTGAGGAAGAAAAATGGGATGATTTTGATGACAGGAAGATAAAAAGTGCTTTGGAGGATGTTCTTCGTTTTAAACAGATTGCTAAACTGGAGGCCTCTCCAAGGGTTGGATCTGCTGAGTGGTCGAGTGTAAACATGAATTCAGAGGTTCATGTAATTCCTTATCTTTAGTGCCCACATATATGTTTTATTCCATTAATGCTCCTAAAGTTTCATCAAGTCATCAAATTGCAGTTGGAAGATTTTATTGTTACATCAGTGGGCTTTCTTTCCCAATATTTGATATATTATATTTATCTTGCTTATAAATACTCTGAAATTATTGTGTTCTTGTTACCTAGCAGGACCGACGAGGACCTGAAATGGTTCTGGCAACTACTCAAGTTGAAGATATAGAAATGCCTGGTGCTGGCCGACGTAAAGGCTCTATTCAAAGTTCAGAACACCATCGCTTTCATCAAAAGTTAGTTAAGCTTTGGAATGTAGGAAATGGTGTTGGCAGACAAGTACACGAATCGTTGGCTGTTTCTAATGCTGTTGAACTATTTAAGCTTGTATTTTTGAGCATATCTACAGCACCACAATTTCCAAATTTGCTCACAGAAACTTTGCATCGTTATTCAGAGCATGACCTCTTTGCAGCTTTTAGCTATCTTAGAGATAGAAAAATTATGGTAAATAACAATTTATTCTTTCTACATTTTTTTGGATGTTGCAATCTATGAAATTTACATAGAGGTGTTTTTTTTTTCTTTTTTACTCAAGTAAAGAGCAGTGTTTCTTAATCTTATGAAGTAAGATGCATTAGGATTCAATAAAGATCTCCAATCACCAAATTTTTTGAAGTTTCTTTTCATTTCAGTCAAAACCGTATGCTATTCAAGAAGATATCCTTGGAGCCTTGGTGATTGGCTTTTGTCAGCATCAGACCATTCACCAATATCTCTAGAACTAGTTTTAATTTCAATAAAATATGACGATGTTCACGAAAGCATCTTTGAGTCTTACTAGTTGGCTTTTGGCACTGATTCTCTCTTTAACTTTATAACATTCCTTCATCTCCTGCCTTTACCTTAAGCAGTAAATTTGGTGAGCAGGGCTGGTGGGTTGTACTTTTTATCTTATTAATCAAGTAAAACAGCATAATATTAGCGTGATGTTTTCTGGTCTTTCTTTGGCAGCGACTTAGTTCAGCCTTTTCAATTTGGCTTTATGTAAAGTGATTTGTATTCTTTTCACAGTGCCAATCTGCCTCGGATACTTCATCATACATTCCCTTTACTTGGTGTTACTGTGCGAGCTCCTTGAACTGCATTATTTCTTATCTTCTCTCTAATATGCTGCTATCAATTTAAGTTTCACTCCTGTTGTATTTTCCTGATTCTTAATTTGCATCAACTTTTGGCAGATTGGTGGTACTTGTGGTCAACCTTTTGTACTTTCTCAACAGTTCTTGCACAGTATTTCCAAGTCTCCATTTCCTTGCAATACGGGCAAGAGAGCAGATAATTTTTCTGCTTTGATTTGTGAAAGAGAAAAAGATCTTATGGAAGGGGGAATAAATCTGACTGCAGATTTGCAATGTGGTGATATTTTCCATTTGTTTTCTCTGGTTTTTTCTGGCGAACTTTCACTTTCCCCATGCTTACCAGATGAAGGTGTTGGAGAAGCTGAAGACTTGAGAAGCTTAAAGCGTAGAGCTGAGGATAATGAATTATGTTATGCAGATAAGGCTAAGAAATTAAAATTCATTGCAGAAGGTGAATTTGTTTCACGAAGAGAAAAGGGCTTTCCTGGTATCATGGTATCCATGTATCGCACAACATTTCCAACAACCACTGCTTTAGAATTGTTCAAGGATGAAGAGGCATTCAACTCTGAGCTTTTGAATGAAAAAAGTTCAACTAATTTGGACCATATGAAGGAAATGCTTGAGTCCACTAATAATGTCACCATAGCATCTAGTGAGTCACCTTGGGAAGCTATGGCCAGTTACACTGAGCATCTGTTGTGTAATCCTTCTGATGAAGGACAAGGTGGTCACTTAGATCCTGAGATCATCAAGACTGTTTGCACTGAAATTCAGAAGGCTGGTGACCAAGGTTTGAGCATAGAAGATGTTAATAGTCTTGTCAAAATGCCAGGTATTTTTTTGGGCTATATTTGTACTTGTGGCTCATCTTCATACTCACGAAAGAGGATGATATATGCATGTAACTTCCAGTTCATTGAATGTTTTGAGATTTTCCTCTTGCAGGAGAAAATACACCTGAAATTATCATTGATATGCTCCAAGCATTCGGAAGAGCTATAAAGGTTGTTACAGTTGACCATTGGAATATAAATTGTCTATTAGTATGTAATATTTTTCTCAAACATGTATTCCCTGTGTTGCTTCCTGCCAATAGTGCAAGGAAGGGGTTATTGTGGAACGTGTCAAATTATTAGTAGTCATGTTCCAGCATCGAATGTAGAAAATGTTAAATATTCTTGAAATTATCATTTCAAGGTATTGACGGTGATTGTCAAATATCACAGAAAATGTGATACAATGAGATAGAATGCAGTAGAAACGAAGACGAATTGGTTATCTGATCTTAATGGTCCTAGCTAACCCTTTGATTCTGACATTCTGAGTTCTTTAATTTGGAATGAACCAGATCTCCTTTAGTAGGATTTCGAACCTATGACCAATTAATTGTATTGTTTTTTGTTATATTGTGGTATTTTTTAGGAAGGAGGGAGACAAGAGCACTGCTTGATAGTTTATACTCTCTTCAAAGCGCTAGATGATTTCTTTACTTCTCTTTACCAAATTCGTGTGCATTGATGTTGTGTCGCTTTCATACAGGTCAATGCTTATGACTCTGTTCGTGTTGTTGATGCTTTATACCACTCCAAGTATTCTCTTGCTACAATTTCTTGTTTCCATCAAGATCTTAAACCACCTTTGTCACTAACATCCCTAGAAAAGGATGATGACAACTTGGTCCTTCAGCAAGAAGATCGGAGTTTTGATTCTGCTATGTTATTGGGGAGTGTAACCGTTGGTGACGTGCACAAAGTTACTATTCTTAATCTTCCTGAAGAGCATGCTTTACCTTCCAGTGAAATTCCTACTAGCGATGCAAATGAAAGCTGCATGTACGGTAAAGTTGGTTTATCAAAAGGGCATGATGGGGGTATGATATATCAGCCTTTTACAGGTCAGCGATTGGTACCTATATTGCCTTGGGTAAATGCCGATGGGACCATCAACAAGTCGGTCTACAATGGACTTGTACGCCGTGTTCTTGGTACAGTGATGCAAAATCCTGGGATATTGGAGGTACTGGAGATTCTGTACATATTAATTTAATGTCATGATTTTTTTAATGCAAATGATGAACAATTCACAATTTAAAGTGATATGAACTTTTAGGACTCTTTTAACTTCACAAAAAAGAACCTTTTTAACACTGTCAGCATCTTGTTGTATTGCATAAGAACTAGTTAAGCTTTTTGCTTGTCATGAATTCAGTTGGGTTTTCTGAAAAAGATAAAATCTAGTATTCAGTTTCTGAGGAAAAAACTGGTCTTAGTTAACAGTTTGGCTGAGTTATTTCTCAATTTTTGGGTTTTCAAAAGGGCTTTCAACTTTGCAATTATTTTTGTCAAGTGGTGTTATCCCACGATATAGCTTTCCTGTGGTTCAAGTTGAACCTCTTCACCTATTGTCAATTGGTTTTAGGTTCGATACTTATCATAGCCTAGGTTCTTCTGTTCTATTATTACCATCTGAGGTTTTTGATGTGGTAGTGCTCGTTGAGTTACAGATGAGTAAGTGGTTAAGTGGTGTTATGCCATCTCGCTCGAGTCTTTGGTTTTCTGTGGTCTTATAATCCACTGGTCTCTCCACTCATTGTCAATTGGTTTAAGTCGTATGCTTAGCAATTCTTTTGAGCGTAGCTATGATGACTTCAGACTATTTCAGGAATTAAATAACAGAACTTGGAATCAAACTGAAATGAATGGTTTTTACCGTTGTTGAATTGAAGTCAAATCGAAGATTAAGATTAAAAGATTCAATTTGTTTGTGTTTTCTCCTTTTTAATTTTCCCATATTTTGCACAACCCTTCCTCTCACGCTGGGGTGTTAACAAAATGTGTTCTTTTTTTAAAAAAAAAAATTATCATATGCTTTTCTGACTTCCTTTTTGTTCTTCTCTTCAATCATTGAACCAGGAGGATATCATCTGCTGGATGGATGTACTAAATCCTCAGGTATGTTGTTGTATTTTGCTTCTCTTGAGGTTGAAGGTGGAAGATTGTAGCCATTGGTGTTGACTGCCTTGCATCACCCCTGATTGCTAAGATAGGAAAATTGATAATCGATGCTCATCATATAATAAATGAATTAGGCTTTTGGAGAAGGATTATTATCTTATACACTGGCGGTGGAAAAAAACTATTCCACAAGCGGGGTTATTTTAGGGTTTAAGTTATATGTTTTAGAATTTTAGGTTTAGGGTTTAGGGTTAGGGATTTAGATTTTAAAGTTAAAATAGGCATGCTTATGTAAAAAAAAATTACACTGACAGTGTATCAAATAATAACCCTTTGAAGAAAAAGATTTTGCACAATCATGGATGTTGAAAGCTTGAAAGTTCCGATATGGATTTGCAACTCTTTTTTGTTTTGACTTCTGATTTGTGAGTGAAGTAATAAAATCCTAGGAATACATACTTACCCCCATCACCAAAGCACACACAAAGAACAGGTTAATGACATGAGAAGATGGCCAAAATGTTATTTTTATATGTAATTTGCCTTGTTTTATCTATCAAACATGTATCGAGTCCACAAATTTTTGGTACGCATGCAACCAATATTAGTTGCCTCATGAATATGCTTGTATAACTGACATGAAGGCTTAAATTTTTATTTGCATTTTCCTCTAAACTGTCTGTAGAGCTGTAGAAAGCTGCTGGAATTGATGATATTGGATAGACACCTCATAGTGAAGAAGATGCTTCAAACAACAGGTAGTGGTCCTCCTGACCTTTTGGCAACCCTAATCGGGAGTGGCTGTAGAAAATCAACGTTGGTATGCCGCAGACATTTTTTTGCAAACCCTTCGAGTACTTCTTTTCTGTAAGAATGTTGATATTGGTTTCTGTAAATAAACACCATAGATCCTAGGCAGCATTGGTTAGAATCTGCAAAAAAAAATTCTTTTGTTTGTCATCTTGTTGAATCAGAGCTGTACTTTAACAATGATGCTTTGAAGTTAATCATCATGGATGCGACGCATGATTACAAACTGAATAGTGCATGCCAAAAATTTATGTTGTTGATTGGAAATTTGTATTTATTATGTACAGCTATGTAATACCGTAATGTAAAAACTATCCCCCATTTGCTTAATATGCTTTTATTGAGAATTTGAATTTTATGGAGGGTTAATCTAGTCTTTGTAAGGTGGGAAGTTGGGAGACGATCATGAGTTGAGGAGTGCTCGATTCGATTCGAAAGTTGTTTGACTCGTTACTTGTTAGAATTTTTGCCTTGTTTTTAAAAAAATAGATGTAAAATATAGAGCTTATTATAAACCAAAAATAATAAATTTAACAAAAAAATTAATATACTGTGTGAAATTTTTTTAAAATTTTAAAGTAGCAATCCACAAATAAATTAAATTAGTATATTACAAAAAATTAATGAGTTGATGAACTTATCGAGTCGAGTTGGTTTATGTTCGATGTTGAGGGATCAATGGATTGATCAAAGCCAAGAGGGGTGAATTGAGTTTTTAAAATTTTGTTGGCGAAAGTGGAATTACTAAAATTCACTGCCTTAGCTACCACTAAAGATTTTCTAACAATTCACTAATTGTTCTTCCCCTTTTCTAAGATTAGGAGGTAACCTTTACAATACCGATCAAATTTTTTACTCAAAATTTGACCAAACGCTCACTAGGATACAAAGAAGAATTTAAGGCAAATAGAATATCTTACAATACAAATTTGTCCCTTTTGATAGAAGCACTCAACCCAAATTGGAATACAAGATAAGAATTTGACTCTACACAATTTGAGATTTTACAAGAATAAGAAATTTGGCACTTTGAGCTTAAATTTTTGTATAGATATTTTTCTTGGATGCAATAGTTGTTGCTGGTCTTCAGTAAGCTTGATTTTATACATTCTCCATTAATTCTAGCCATTTAGGTGGATAGGGAATTGATATAGCTGTTGGGACCCTCTCTTTCCACCATAAATGCACTTCTGCAGCCTACCGTATCGGTACACGGGGAGGCGTATCGATACCTATCTCAAAAAAAGAAAGAGTCGTTGCACAATTACAAGAGAGGCGTATCGTTACGCGTGTAGGCGTATCGGTACAAGATAAGGACCCGTTTCGATATGAATAAGAGCATACCGATGCAATTTTCTCTTCAAAGCTCACTGGAGGAATTCGTATCGATACGGGTTAAGAGTGCATCGATACGCATTAACCAACTATTTAACAATTTGTTACCTACCAACTGACACCAACGGTCAAAAACATTTAAGGCTTCTGAATTTAAAATTCTTTTTAATTCGTATCGATACGGGTGACACCGTATCGGTACGTCATTCAAACTCAATGTGATTTTATAGAGAGAACGTATCGATACAGATACAATCTGTTTCGATACCCTGTTTCGATACGGTAAGGGGCGTATCGAAACGAATCTCTTCAGTTGCCAAGTTTGTAAAAAAGGTATCGATACGGCAAGGAGCGTATCGATACGCATAGACGATTTCAGTAGTTTGACCTTGGAACACTTAGAAAATATTTTGGAGTATGAGTTTTTTAAACTAGAGTAAAGCCTTGTTGATTTGAAACCTTTTGAGTGACTTAAAAATCTATTTCAAGTTTTTCAATTTAATCCGTAAAACACTTTGTTATATCAAAATCAAACATAAGTTTTACATTTGACTCGACTCGTTAAAGTCTCAAATTGAGTCAACTTAAGTCGAACCTTGCAACTTGCTCAATTCAATTAGCACTGGAAAGAAATAGAATAAAAAGAAAAGAAATATTTCTCCTCTAGTACATGGCATGATACGGGTAGTTCTAAGAAACGACACTTATTTCAAGTCTAAATACCGGCAAAACATGATGACCGGGTAAATTTTTTATACAAAGTTCGTTATAAATCATGTACATAATTTGTTATCACTTTGTAAGAGAAAAAAGTTTATACCAATTTTTTTACCAAAAGTTACCAAAGACCAACAAGGGTCAGTCTTGTAAGCAATTTTGTACATACCTTATTTGGTACAAATGTACATAATTTCTTACAAGTTATGTAAGGGTTTTTGTATGTACCGAACTTACTACAAAATGTACATAGTTTGTTACCACTTTGTAATAAAATAAAGTTTGCACTGAATTTCTTACCAAAGGTTGCCAAAGACCAAGAGGGTTCATGGTCTTGTAAGAATTTTTGTACATATCCTATTTGTTACAATAAAACATAATTTTTTACAACTTCTGTAAGAATTTGTGTATGTACCGAACTTATTACCAAAATGTACACATTTTGTTAACACTTTGTAATAAAATTAGGTTTGTACCGAATTTCTTACTAAAAGTTTCCAAAGAACAAAAGGGCTCATGGTCTTGTAAGGAATTTTGTACATACCGTATTTGTTACAATAAAACATAATTTCTTACAACTTATGTAAGAATTTTTGTATATACGGAACTTATTACCACAATGTACATAGTTTGTTACCACTTTGTAATAAAATAAGGTTTGTATCAAATTTCTTACCAAAGATTTCCAAAGACCAAAAGGGCTCATGGTCTTGTAAGGATTTTTGTACATATCATATTTATTACAGTAAAACATAATTCCTTAGAAGTTATGTAAGGATTTTTGTATGTACCGAACTTATTACCAAAATGTACACAATTTGTTACCACTTTGTAATAAAATAAGGTTTGTATCGAATTTCTTACTAAAGGTTTCCAAAGACCAAAAGGTCTCGTGGTCTTGTAAGGATTTTTGTACATACCGTATTTGTTACAGTAAAACATAATTTCTTACTACTTGTGTAAGGATTTTTGTATGTATCGAACTTATTACTAATATGTACACAATTTGTTACCACTTTGTAATAAAATAAAGTTTGTACCGAATTTCTTACCAAAAATTTCCAAAGACCAAAAGGGCTCATGGTCTTGTAAGGATTTTTGTACATACTGTATTCGTTACAATAAAACATAATTTCTTACAACTTATGTAAGAATTTTTGTATATACGAAACTTATTACCACAATGTACATAGTTTGTTACCACTTTATAATAAA
Organism: Hibiscus tridactylites; assembly: GCA_958450335.1. Classification (NCBI taxonomy): domain Eukaryota; kingdom Viridiplantae; phylum Streptophyta; class Magnoliopsida; order Malvales; family Malvaceae; genus Hibiscus; species Hibiscus tridactylites. Next base: position 69,828,899 of record OY288285.1, on the reverse strand, counting down.
ATAAGGTTTGTACCGAATTTTTTACAAAAAGTTTCCAAAGACCAATAAGGATTTTTGTACATAGCGTATTTGTTAAAGTAAAACATAATTTTTATGTAAGGATTTTTGTATGTACCAAACTTATTATCAAAATGTACACAGTTTGTTACCATTTTGTAATAAAATAAGGTTTATACTGAATTTCTTACCAAAAATTTCTAAAGACCAAAAGGACTCATGGCCTTGTAAGAATTTTTGTACATACTGTACTTGTTACAACAAAACATAATTTCTTACAACTTATGTAAGAATTTTTGTATATACAGAACTTATTACCACAATGTACATAGTTTATTACCACTTTGTAATAAAATAAGGTTTGTACCGAATTTCTTACCAAAGGTTGCCAAAGACCAAAATGACTCATGGTCTTGTAAGGAATTTTGTACATAGCGTATTTGTTACAATAAAACATAATTTCTTACAACTTATGTAAGGATTTTTGTATGTACCCAACTTATTACCACAATGTACACAATTTGTTATCACTTTGTAATAAAATAAGGTTTGTACTGAATTTCTTACCAAAGGTTTCCAAAGACCAAAAGGACTCATGGTCTTGTAAGGATTTTTTACATACCATATTTGTTAAAATAAAACATAATTTCTTACAACTTATGTAAGGATTTTTGTATGTACCGAACTTATTACTAAAATGTACACAGACTACTTTGTAATAAAATAAGGTTTGAATCGAAATTCTTACCAAAAGTTTCTAAAGACCAAAAGGAGTTTCGAAACTGGCATAGTAATTTCGGTACCAGTGTGTCAAGTAAAAATAAAGCCAAACTTGGTATATGGGTTTCGAAACTGTCTTAGAGGTTTCGAAACTGTCTTAGAGGTTTCGAAAACCGATGTGGTAGATTCAATTTCGAAACTGGCCTAGTAGTTTCGGTACCAGTGTAGCAGATTCAAAATAAAAATCAAACTTGATATAAGGGTTTCGAAAATGGTCTTGAGGTTTCGAAACCGGTGTGAAAGATTCAAAATAAAGTCAATCATACTATTGGGGTTTCGAAATTAGCCTAGTGATTTCGGTATCACTGTGGCAGATTCAAAATGAAGGCTTGTTACATAATTTCCTATAACATATACACAATTTCTTACAATAGTTGTAAGAAAATCAGTATTTAACGAATTTCTTACACCTACACAACATTGCCCAAAGGTCTAAACTATTAGTGTCAGTTTTGAAACCTTTCAATTAAAGTAATGAAACCCTCTCGGCAGCTGCTTATGGTAGCCATTTAATTGCTTAAAAATCTTAACTACTCTCACTATTGTTGTACGACGTGAAAACTCTAACTTCCCATATGTTCAAAATTTCTCTCTATTAGTTGCATAGGCTTCATTAGTCAAAACAATCAAAGTAGCTTTTAATTTATTTACAGTGGTGCATGAATATACATTGATGAATGATCTGAAAGGAATTAATTTGTCACTATTAATATTTAGAATTATGTATTCTTTAATAAGAAAATCTTATTAAATGATATGAAAAACAATTAATTCTCACAATGCACAAAAACAAATATTAAAAATCTTATTAAATGATATGAAAAACAATTAATTCTCACAATGCACAAAAACAAATAGAATAATTGTGTTTTCTTCTTACAAATAGAATCAGTTCTTATTTTGATTTTTTTAAACTGCCCAACACCATTTTAGAAGACTTGTTTCTCCAAAAATAGTTCAATCTAATGGTTCATCATGTAACACTATTTATCCATATTATGGTTATGAATGGTTGTTCATCATATAGTTAAATTTTTTTAAAAATTAGAAGAAAAATAAAAATTTAAATCGAAAATAGCTGATGGACAAAATGTTAGCATAGTGTCACGGACTTATCTGTGCGGTGTTAGTAACTCTCAATCTTGCTAACCAACCTTACTTCACGCAAACACTATAGCTAAAACAAAGAACTTGAGAAGGTAAGAGAGCTTTACAAGAAAAAGAATCTTGTATTGAACTTGAGAAGAAGGCTTTACAAGGATGCTTAGCTTGTGAACTTATGGGATTTGAGGGATGGTTTACAAATGAGAGGGATGGTCCTATTTATAGGCTCCACCTCCTCAATGGACGACCATTATCATTTTGATCCAACGGTTATTACGTTGCCTCCTAAAATATCTTACAAGGCTTACAATATTCTAGATAAGTCCATACTTATCTACATATGTCTCTAATATTCTAAAGACTTCTAGATAACTCCCTATAGTTATATACTTATACTCGTTAATCCAAAAAATTATATCATGTGTCTGGCTTATCACATCAACCATGGTCTCACTCAATAAAAAAATATTCAATTCATCATTATATTCCATATCAACTAACAATACAATAACTTCTAAAAATGATTTTTAAATGACATGTAAAAAAAATTAGTGAAGATTCATTGGTTGAAAAAATGATGGAAAAAAATAACAAAGTGAGTAGTTATTATTGGATGAGACCATAACCGATGAGGTAACCCAAACTCATGAAATTTTTCATCATTTATTCTCTTCTCGTTGTCGTAGATGAACTTTAGGGATTGCATTCACTACAAGGAAATGCATTTTTAGTGACATTGAAAATGGTCGTTAAAAGTATTAAATTTAGTCACTGAAATTCACAGTGATCATTTTTTTGAGTCGTCACCACTCGTCACTAATAACTTCGTCACTATTATATTGGTGACAACTTTTATGCATTTCGTCACAATTAGTTATATTATTTGTGACTACATTTTTGACACAAAAGATTAATAACAGTGACTAAAATTTAAACACTAATATTATTCTTATTAGTGACAAACATTTTTATCACAAATACATATTGAAATAGTGTCTAAAATATGTTGTCACTTTTAATTATAAAAAATTAATTATATAATAATTATATTTTTAGATGTAAACATTTTATTTATGTCAATTTGTTAATAAATAAATACAATGCATGACTTCATGGAGGTTTGAACATGGAACCTTTAGGGGGAGAGTGCAATGTCTATCCACTAGGCTAAGCAAAAAATTTAATATTATTTTGAAAGTAAAATAGTATTTAGGTTAAATTTTAACTGAAATTAATTTTATTTATTTTAAAAATATGTATTAATTATAACACTAATTATTATAATAATAATTTAATTAATTTTCTATGGTTTCTTATATGAAATAGGTTTGTCCAAGAATATATATAAAACTAATTGCGTTAGTTTTAAAATATAAACACATTTTATTAAGAATTACACTTAAAATATTATATATTATATTTTCATTAATGTAATGAATTAATTTAATTTAAATTATTGATAGATTTATCCTTTATGCGATAATTACTTTGTATACTAACAATGCAAATTTTAACTTCACAAATAAATATAAGCGTAAAATTTTTCGCAAGGTAAAATTTTGCTATCACATATTATGGCAAGATTACATATTAGTCTTTTTACTTTAATTTGGTCACTTTAAGTTCTGTACTTTTTAAAATTTAAAATTTTGATCTTGACATTAATGATGGTCTTTAAATATGTTAAGTGAAAATTTGTTATTTAGCTTATTTGTTATATATAAGTTGCATATTTGATTTTCGTTCTTTTATTTTTGTCATTTTTAGTCATTGTAATTTAGTCATAAAATGGACCACGATTGAAATTTTAAATTTTTAAAAATATAAAGACTAAAATTGATCGAAATAGAATGACTAAAACAACAATTTACGCAAAGTATAGAGTCTAATAAAATTATTTTACTTTTTGACAAACTAATTTATGATAACGTTAATTTTTTATAATTGTAATTATTACTATTATTATAAAAATAAATCTATTATTGTGACAATATCTAATTTGTCATTAATTTTATTTTTTTATTGGTGACAAAACTTATCACAACAAAAAGTAAGATTTTAAGTGACAAACAATTTCATTGTCACAAGAGATATCAAATAACAATGACCACTTTATATATCGTCACTATTATGTGTTAAAGTTTTAGTGACAATAAATTTATGTCACAATTATAGACTTATAGTGAGAATTTAATTGTGAAAAATGTAACCGTCACAATTATTACTATGATAGTGACCAAATAAAAATACATCACAATTACTTATACTAATAGTGTCGCACACAAAATTTGTCACAAAAGTTTAATATTGGTGACAAAATTACTTCTAGTTACTGTCAAATTGTCACTAAAAGTCTAAATTGTTGTAGTGATTGGCGTGCAACTAGTTTTACGTAGATTCGCTACTGATTAATTATGACTACAAATGACGTGGTGTGTTAAATTTATCTAATATATATTTTTTTGAAGTAGGATACAATGTACGCTGGGAGGTGTTGCAGGCTTGCAGCGAGAAAACTTTAGAGATAGATAGGGGGACAGAACGGGTCAACCCAAATCTAGCAGCAAAAGAAAAGGGAAAGAAATAAAAGAAAGGAAACGGATAACCTAGCTTCTAAATATAGCAATGTAAGGTGCTTTCATTTTGCATGGTTTTGGGTTCTGTTATATTAAATAGGCAGAAGGTAAAAATTAACTCCAACGTTTCATATTTTTTTGTTAATTTTAGTTTTATTTTTTTAATGCAAACAACCAACTAACGTTTTATTTTTCGTTTAAATTTTATCTTTTTTTGATGAAAATCGTTAGTCAACTAACGGTCAACGCCTGAGACTGACGTGACATTGCCACGTGGCATTTTTGCTGACATGGCGATTGATTAAAAATATTTTGTTTAAAAAATAATTAATTTTTTTAATTTTAAAAATGTCATGTCAGCAAAAATGCCACGTGATAATGCCACATCATCTCCCCATGCCTTGCAAACATATCACGTCAGTCTCAGGTGTTGACTGTTAGTTGATTAACGGTTTTCATCCAACAAAGGTGAAATTTGAATGAAAAATAAAACGTTAGATGATTGTTTGCACCTAAAAAATAGATAAGGCTAAAATGACCAAATGATGAAACATTGTGGGCTATTTTTGACCTTTTGCCTATTATATATGGTAGGCAGGCTTTAACCAGAGCCATGACCATTTACTTGCTTTGTGCTTTTAGGCTTTTAGCTTCTTAATTTTGGACAGGACAGATCATGATTATATAAGTTGAACTATATTACTATTGTCTAACTCACATGTTTTTGAGATGGAAAATAACATCTAATACTATTAGAATTTAGAAGTGTCTAAGTTGGATATTTCCTTGTTATGGAGCAGTTTCTGAGACATCGCCCAGGGCGCATCCGTGACGCCTAAGGTTTAAACCGGGCTTCAACGGATCATCAACTCTAACCTCAACCTCCATTCTAAAATTCCCCGTTCAGTTGAATGGGCTCACAAGATTCAAAAATCTAGATGAAGAAGCTTATGAAACACCAAAGCAATTAATAGTTATTGCAATTATTATTGTTTTCAGAGTAGAATTGTACATTGGTTTACAAGCACCTAGCTCACATCGCATCAGATGAAAACCCGCACTATGTTTTATAAACTATAAAGTACAACAACCTCCAAAGACAGACAGAGGAAAACTAGGATGGGAAATGGAAATGTGATAATAATGAAAATAATTGAATAATTAATAGTTCACCTATAAAGCTAGAAGTGGCAGGAAAGGATCAAGAACCACAAACACTGTTCGACTTGTTTCAGCGATCGGCAAGTTCAATAAGCTGATCAACTACACCAGGTTCGGCTAACGTGCTTGTGTCTCCGAGTTCATCTAACTGTCCGGATGCGATTTTCCTCAGAATCCTCCTCATTATCTTTCCACTCCTCGTTTTTGGGAGGCTAGGTGCCCAGTGTATTTTGTCAGGTGCTGCAAACGCTCCTATCTGCACCGCAGATGGATAATCTTCAGACTACTGGTTCATCAAATTCAGACCAAAGATAATGCAGGTATCATTTCCTCATTAATGATTTTCATCAAACCTGATTTCGCACTGCGAGTATAAGGCTCTTCCGGAGTTCTTCACTGTAAGAAACACCTTCCACAATAGTGACAAAAGCATATATGCCCTGTCCTTTAACCTAACAGCAGCAGAAAATGAAAGCAATGACTTAGCTAATTGGTATATATAATATTCTTAAACAGATACACCAGACCACTAGAATACCTCATGCTCAACACCAACCACAGCAGCTTCTGCACACTGAGGATGAGAGACTAGAGCAGATTCCACCTCAGCTGTGCCAATACGATGTCCACTGTAAATATTAAGATTGTATCATTCACTCGCAGTAGGAAAGAAAAGGTTTGTTTATTTAATTGCTAGGGAACGTGAAGTAATTCAACAAGCTGGATCGTTGATAAAATATACCTAACATTGATAACATCGTCAACTCTTCCGGTAAGCCAGTGGTACCCATCCTTGTCCCTGAAACAAATAAAACAGTAATTCATTGATAGTGCCTGGGTTAGAATGCCATCAGCAGATAAATGTATAGGGATGCATATTAAAATCCAATATTCTGCACTACCAAAAATTCAGACCAATAAAAATGCAATTCAGTGTTAGGACCATCATACCTGCTGCAGCCATCACCAGTAAAATAATATCCAGGGAATGGTCTAAAGTACGTTGTCTCATATCTCTCATGGTCACCATAAAGAGTTCGAAATGCACCAGGCCATGAGCCTTTCACACACAGATAACCGCTACACTCACCATCAATCTCATTTCCTTTTTCATCCACTATGACAGGCTGCAGTTGTAACAGAAAAAAAAATATATTAATGAAAAATTAAGAAAAGGTACTCATTTTCAGTAAATGTATTGCACTAAACCTGCACTCCAAAAAAGGGAAAGGTGGCAGAACCAGGCTTTTGTGGCCAGGCACCCGGTAGAGGAGTGATCTGCCAGTTAAGACGTAGAAAACAATAAAAAGGTTGAAATATGCACATAAAGAAGAGTAAAATCAACTAAGTTATCTATGGAAAAAAGTTAAAAGAATATTTTCCAGGAAATGCTACCAAAATATGTAACATGAAAAAAGGGAAAAAATTACCATAAAGCCACCTGTTTCAGTTTGCCACCAAGTGTCAGAAATAGGGCACCTAGACCCTCCAACTAAATTAAAAAACCACCTACAGTAACCAGGATCATTTTAGGTTACACAATTCCTTTTTAAATATGCATAGGAGATTAAAAAAATTAAAAGAAAACAACTTATTGAATCAAAAGAAGGTATCTAAAGCTGAAAACCTCCAAGCACTTGGATTAATAGGCTCGCCAACACTTCCAAGGACACGCAATGACTTCCGTGAGTAGCGTGTAACATACTGCAACACAGTAACAGTAATATCAATATAAAATTTGAAAATACATCAAGGGGAACTCGATGGATTCACTCAAAAATAATATACAAAGCAAAACGTTTCTTCGCATGCCAAAAAATAATAATTTCATATGCCATGCAAGTAAATTTTCATGCCAGAATTAAACAAAATAACTGAATGGTTGCAAAATTCAATGGAGTTGATCTAATTCTAGTTGACAATGTTGGGAAATAAAACAAACACAAAAGTAGATTGGAGATATGGAAATTATAGAGCTGGGTGTCAAATACGAACATAAATGAAGCAAACAGTAATAAGGAGCTGTTTTTATTCACAACAATTCTGATAAACATTTTGAACCAAAGATCTGTAGTGTAAACAAGGTTAGAGATATATATCTTGCCTCATCACCATCGCGCATGAGAGAGCGCACCAATGTAGGGGCAGTGTAGAATATGGTCACCTTGTATTTGTCAACAATGTCCCAACATCTTCCAGAATCAGGATGATTTGGGGCCTGCATAGAACATGCGGAAATAGTGCCATCTATTGTAACATCTATAATATATTTGAAATCAAAATATTTTGGTTTAAGACATAATGATTCTTGCACTTACTAACAGATGCTATATCTCCAACCCTCAAGTTTTAATATTTTTTATGCTGGTATGCTGCAATATATAATTTATTCCAGTTACTAAATTCTTAGAGTCTCACATCCATGGAATTCACTCATTTCTATAATTAACAAGAATGAATTGATGCAAACAATAAATTATAAATGCTCTTCTATTAAGTTTCCACCATTTTATTTTTATTTTTTAAAATTATTTAAATAGTCATTATTTTATTCTACACATTTTTACTACCTAGTTGCTCTCTTGATAAACTTTCAGAAACACCATAAGACACGTCAAACCTTCTAATTCTATACACCACAATGTTTCATCCAACATTTTCTAATGTTGTATTAAACCTTTTCCTCCTTAGTTCATAACAACAATCCTAGGGAATCAATAGTTACATTTCAAACATTTTTCAGTATAAGATGTATTTAGAGCTGGATTAGTAGCCAATCTTGGAAGCCTAATCTATTTTTCTATGTCAATAGCAATAGAGAAATCTTACTCCCTCATATACAACAACTGTTGCTCCATTAAGCATGGGTCCATAGGTTACATAACTATGCCCAGTAATCCAACCACAGTCAGCTGTGCACCTAAAGTAAAAGATATGTCAAGTAAGACCCAACATCAAAAGGTTACCAAACAGAAAAAATATATAAATTCCAAAAAAAAAAACCATCAAGGCTGCAAAGTGTCCAAAGTACCAGTAAATATCAGACTCTTTGTAGTCAAATGCATATTTAAATGTTGTTGCTGTGTACACCATATATCCTCCAGTTGTGTGGAGTACGCCCTTTAAAAAGTTCAAATTAGAACATAGAAAAGGAAAATGAGAAGCTCTGTAAAAATACTTAAACCAAGCAAAATGAATACCTTTGGCTTCCCGGTGCTCCCGCTAGTATACAATAGAAAAAGGGGATCTTCAGCATCAACCCACTCAACTTCACAAGTAGTTGGATATTTTGGGACAACATCCTAGTGAAAATCAGCAGGCCACAACTAAGAAAAAAGCTAATGAAATAAATATGGTCACTTGAACCACCAAATACTTCTCTATTTTACACTAACCTGCCACCACATATCTCTTCCTTCCTGCCATTTAGTGCTTTCTCTCTCCAATGCTGATTGATTTTCATAGGTTAAGCATACATCTGCTCAAAGAAGATATCACCATCAATAGAGAACCAAATAAATATAAAAAAAAATGATCAGATAGTGTCTCGCTGGTGATGGTAATTATTGGAGCCACTTGAACTGGTAGTTCAATTACAAAGCATGGGATTCTGATAGTTAAATGTTAAGTGCTTGGCAACTTGATTAACATCATTCATGCTCTACATGTTGCTCTACATTAGTTATGTTAAGTCAGATCTGACTAACACATGGTACTTTCCATCAGTAATGTTAGGGAAATTGGCAACCAAATGGCTCTCAGATATTAAAACATTCTGAATAGAATTGAAGGAACAGAGGCACAAGGGAAGACTGTAGCTCAAGATTTTCATTGATATAAAAAACAAAATTTAGGTTAACGATAATGTATTGTCTTGAAGTAAAAGTTGTAAGATTCAGTAGAGGAAACAGGTTCGATCCAGTCAAAACTCTAAATATGCATGATGCATGAAGTACTAAGGAGAAAACCATCTTCGAATCAGATACTGGTTTCTTAATGTTTACCAACCTATGGAGACCCCATTCTTGGCAGATTCAATAAGAGCAGCATCAACAATGTCCTTGAGGTGGATGGTCTTAGGACCTCTTTTAACAGCATTACAAGTAATAACAACTTTTGGTTTGCAGTCCACTATTCGTTGAGCAAGAGATTCCGAAGAAAATCCAGCAAATACAACCTGAAAGGGAAAACAAGTGGTGAATTTATTCAGTAACAAAAATAGAAACTAACAAATTAATCTCTTATAGTTTAGTATTTAGGTTGTTTGACATTGTTCATCCTATTTTATGTGCAAAAAGGGGTGTATACCGAGTGAACTGCACCAATGCGAGCACAGGCAAGCATAGTAATCGGGAGCTCCAATAACATAGGCAAATAAACAACAACAGCATCACCCTTTCTAACACCAATACTTTTCAGGTAGTTAGCGAGCTGCAGAGAAGACAGCAATAATTCAGAGGTGATTTCAATCAAACAAATTCTAAATCGCAGGGAATCAATAAAAAGTTTGAATAAGACCTGGCAAACGTGGTGCAGTAGCTGGGAGTAAGTCAAATGTGCATCAAAGCCAGGTTCATTGGATTCCCAGTAAAGAGCGATTTTGTCTCCAAGCCCAGCATCGATGTTTCTATCTATGCAATTGTAGCATATATTGGTGATACCGCCTTTAAACCACTGGTAAAACCCAGAAATTATGTGATCCAACCAGCGTTGACCCAAATGCTAAACTAAATAAATCCAAAAAAACAAGAAAAATGGTAGATATTAGAGAGAAATACCTCGATCTTGATCTTTCCTTTATTGACATCGAGATTCTCAGAGTAGACCTGATCTCCCCATCTTTGCTTCCAGTAGAACTCCGATAAGGCAATGTCTGACCAAAACCCAGCCGGATCTTCTATTGACCGTTTGTACATCTCCAGATACTGATCGATCATAAATTTAATTCCTCAGAACGAGCTAAATCTTGGGGGGGAAATAATGAAAGAATACAAATTTCTGTTTTCATGTACAGTTGCTAATGCTGCTATGCGATTGGATTAAACAAACATAAAGACAAAAAAAAAGCAAGTAAATGTAGTAAACTCACATTTATATCAATACTCATATTCTTTTTCTTCCATTTATTTTTTTGCTATAATTGTTCATTTCCATATTCAATAAGAGAGAAACGAGAAGGAACCTTGTGTGGAGAAGGAACGAGAGCCTGGCGTGAGAAGTAATGGCTAGGGTAAACCAAGTCGTTCTCCTCGGAAGCAAGATCCTCGCCCAAAATGACGGCGTTCAAGTGGGGGATCTTGCCGGCGCCGGAAGGGAAGGAGGCCATGGACTCGACATGTCTCAAATGGTTGGTGGTGGTCAGTTTGTTGGGAGAGGAAGATGCCATGGCCGGTACTAGTACACCTGTTGCACGACCACCGTGTGATTGAGGTTGATGAACTGATCCAACGCCTGATCGAAACGGGCTCTTTTATAACGATGAAACTGCTGAGGGAGGAGACTCATGGGATGGGAATGGGAGGAAATATTCATCATTTTTTTTATAAATATTTTATGAATAAATTCTACGCCAAACCGCCTCGCGAATGTTGACTTCTTGGTGTTGAAAATAGTAGTTAAAATTACGTAGGATGAAGCTGATATATTCATGAGATAAAGAGAAAGAAACATGATAAAAGTCATACTATGAGTCTATGCGTGGTGGTTTGTGGGTAAGTGACAAATACTAATAGATTATGGATACATCGTGGATTGATTCGAATTAATTAAAACAAAATGATGAAAAATTGAAAGGACAACAAAAACAAATTCTAATATGCAAGTTTTGTGGAAGTTTTAGGGCAAATAATGCAAGTTTGTGAAAATTTTAGGGTAAGTAATTTACAATGGGGTAAAAGAATCAAAATTTTATTGGAAAAGTTGGGAGATTACAGGAAAAGTTAAATTAACCTACGGAAAATTTTAACATAAAGTTAATTCTTGTCGAAGCTAGTGAAAAATTGACGAAGTTTATTAAAGATGAAATCTTTTAAATTTGTATAAGTTTTTAAATAGTCAGAGACGGAGTCACATGGAGGGTGGAAGGGGTAATTTTTCCCTAATTTTGAATATTTTAATTGTTTTTAAGCTATGGGTAAACTACACAGTTGACCACTGAACTATGGGGTTGGTATCAATCTTACCACTATTTTTTTTCCGTCACATATAGACCACACAACTAATTAAATGGTGCCACGTTTACCACTAGCCGTTAAAAAACTAACGGCGTGTCTGATGTGGCTGTTAAATGTGTAACGGAAGTCTGATGTGTAAATTAAATAAAAAACATTTTCCACCGTGGAAAAAGAAAGAAGTAAAAGGTTAAAAAAAAAGTAAAACGACACCATCTACTCTGTTACCCTAAACCCAATTCAAAATCACCCAAAACTCTCTCAAGGACTCAACGAAACTGACGATTCAAGTAGGAAAAAATCTCCAGAGAGATTGAAGATGAGTGGATTTCTTCGGCAAAAAGGGGATCACAGTCCAAATTACGGTTAGTTATCTTAATTTTGTAGTGTATTTTGCTTGTTTTTGGATTAGGGTTTATCGTTAATACTGAAATTAGGATTAGGGTTAATGATTTCGATTAGCGGTAAAATTAATATTAGGGTTAATGAATTCGATTAACGCTAATAATGATATTAGGGTTAATGATTTGGGTCATTGTTTATACTGAGATTAGGGTTACTATTTTGGAGTGATTGATTACGATTAACGATACTAGTTAGGTTTTGGGTTTATATTTGGGTTGATACTTGAGATATAATACTGAGATTAAGGTAGTTGGGGTTTATATTTGGGTTGAAACTTGCGATATAATACTGAGATTAAGGTAGTTGGGGTTTATATTTGGGTTGAAACTTGCGATATAATACTGAGATTAAGGTAGTTGGGGTGATTGATTGGGATTAACAGTATGTTAGTTTAGGGTTAATACAATCACTTTATTTTGGATTAATACAAAATGTAAAGTACTGTTACATTGGTTTAAGGTTCATGTTATCATTGTTTTGAGATTAATATAGTATAATGTACTGTTTTAGGATTAATACAATACTGAAATTTTGTGGGGTGCACATGTTTTAGGATTAATAGAATAGAATAATGTTATGTGGTCCTACTTTATAAATGACACCAAACTTTTACTGACTTTTTATGTGGTCCTACTTCAAACCATTTACTGACTTTTTATGCATATGTTTCTATATGGAATGTTCCATTGATGGTTTGCACGTGTATTATGTGGTCCTATTTTGTGGGGTGAATGTACTATTTTATACTGTTTTTAAATGGTTTGCACGTGTTTCTGACTTTTATATTGTGTTTAGGTTTAGTTTATACGTATACTGAACAATGTTTGTGTTATTTTAACAGGAGTAAATTCAGATAAATTCAGCTGTGTTGTACATCATGGTGGTTTTATTGTTAGGAAACCTAGGGTGAAATATAGTGAAAGATTAGTCAGCTTTTTTGATTATCTAGATGTTGACACCATGTCAATGTTTGAAATTATTGGTATAGTGGAGAAGTTAGAAATCACTTATGGGGTTAGGGTTTTCTGGAAAGTGGCATCTAATCCCTTAGAAGTAAAACTACTGGTGAATGATAGTGATGTTCTTGAAATGGTTAGAAACATACCTCCTGATCATTATGTTCACCTTTTCTTAGAAGAAATTGTAGGGTGTGCAGTACCTGAACCTCAACCTGAACCTGAACCTGAACCTCAACCTGAACCTCAACCTGAACCTGAACTGAATTCTGGTGATGATAATGTTGCTTTTGAGGCTGAGGGTAGGGTAGATTCTGAGTCTGACTCAGAAGATGAAGATTATGGTAGGGTAGATTCTGAGTCTGAGTCAACCACTGATGTGTCTAGGTTTTCTAATAGTGATGATGAATTTTTCAGCTCAGATGATGAAATTAATAATGTGAATGTAGGGTTGGGCAGTGAAGAAGTAGAGGTTGAGAGTGATGGTGAACATTCTGACTCACTACACAGTATAGATGAGTCAGATGGAGATGGTCCACAACATAGACCTATATTTCCTGAGTTTAATGCTGACACAGACATGTTAAACCCTATACTAAAAGTTGGTTTAATATTTGCAAGTGAGGATATATTGAAAGAGGCAATTAGGATGTATAGTGTTAAGAGTAGGTACAATGTCAAGTTAAAAAGAAATGACAACAAAAGGATTCAAGTGACATGCAAGGAAGGGTGTCCATGGGTGTTATGGGCAACTCCTATTAAAGGTGAGGATCCTTCTAGAGGTACTTGGCAGATTAGGTCAATAAAGGGTGAACATAATTGCCTTAGGGAGTTTGTGAATGCTAATGTAACTTCAAGGTGGCTTGCTAGGAAGTACTTAAACAATTTCTATGTTGATCCAACATTTTCTAGTACTTTTCTAAAACATGCTGTACACAAAGATTGGGGTCTAACAGTAGCCAAGGGTAAGTGTATTAGGGCCAGAAATTTTGCCCTTGAAATGATGCATGGGAACCATAATGAGCAGTATGCAAAATTATATGGTTACCTAGGTGAACTAAGGTACTCAAATCCAGGGACAACAACAGTATGTAAGTTAGATGAGAGGAAGTTTGAGATGGTTTATATTTGTATGCAAGCAATGAAAGAAGGGTTTAAGGCAGGGTGTAGGCCTATTATTGGTTTGGATGGATGTCACTTGAAGGGGTATTATCTGGGTCATCTTCTAGCAGCAGTTGGGATAGATGCAGATGACTCAATTTACCCAGTAGCTTTTGCAGTAGTAGAGAGTGAGTGTGAATCAGCTTGGTGTTGGTTTCTGGAACTCTTAGCTGCTGATTTAGAGATAAACAACTCTCACATGTTCACCTTCATGACTGATAGACAGAAGGTATGCATGCTTTTATTTGCTAATTTAATTTTTGTTTATTTATGATTTAATTTTCTAATTTTGTGCTTTATTTGTTGGATGCAGGGACTAATGGATGTTGTGCCAGAACTGTTCCCTTATGCTGAACACAGAACATGTGTGAGGCACTTGTACTCTAATTCTAAAACCAATGGTTTTGTTGGAAAAGCACTAAAAGATCAGTTGTGGAAAGCTGCCAGGGCAACATATGTAAGGGAGTTTGAATCTGCAATGTCAAACTTGAAGGTATGGTACTGTATTTTAAAATTAGTTTCATAAATTTGTATTTTAAAATTGACCACCATCTTTTAAACTTTGTAGGATTTATCAGAAACTGCTTGGAAGTGGTTGGCACCTAAAGACCCAAGGATGTGGTCAAAGTCACACTTTTCCATCAATTGCAAGTCAGACATGCTTCTGAACAATAACTGTGAATGTTTTAATAAGGTAAATTGATCACCAACCTTTAATTTGTTTGTTTGTCTAATTGTACTAACTTTTACTGTTTTTATATGGTCAGTTAATACTCGAAGCTAGAGACAAGCCAATCATCACATTGTTGGAGTTAGTTAGGACAAAATTGATGCAAAGGCTTGCAAAAAGAAAAGAACTTGCTGAAAAGTGGAACGAACTTATATGCCCTAAAATTCAAAAGAAACTCGACCATGCAACTTCACTAGCACATAGGTATGACTAATTATTAAATCAGTTATTTTTTCTGTTAAAGTTGGCTGAATTATTTGTTTGTTTTATTGTGCAGTTGTTGGCCTATTTATGCTGGTGGACACATGTACCAAGTGTCTTGTGGTCCTTCAAATCAGCATGCAGTTAATATCCAAGCCTGGACATGCTCCTGCAGAAAATGGGAACTGACAGGTTTGGTTTAATCTGTTTGGTTTAATTTAGGTTTAATGCTGGTGGATACATGTTTAATTTGTATATATATGTTTAGTTTATGTTTAATCTGTTTGGTTTAAATTGTTTGGTTTAATTTGTATATACATGTTTAGTCTCTTCTTCTTTTCTTGTTTGGTTTAATTTGTATATACATGTTTAATGCTGGTGGATATATGCTTGCATACATATGTTTAGTTTATGTTTATATAGTTGTTTGGTTTAATCAGTTTAGTTTAGGTTGATTTTTAATGTTGTTGGATACATGTGTTTGGTTTAATGTATATATGTTTGATTATTGTTTAGTATAGGTTTTTACTGTTTACTTTCTTTTATACAGGCATCCCTTGTGTGCATGCTATTTCTGTTATTTTATCACTTCCAGATAGGCCAGAAAAATATGTGGCCCCTTGCTATCATGTCTCAACTCAAAGGCAAATTTATTCACATTTGATCAGTCCAGTGAGGGGTGAAAACCAATGGAATGTTGAAGAAACACCTGAGCCTGTCCTACCACCTATATTTAGAAGGCCTCCAGGAAGACCACACAAGAAAAGAAGAAGAGAGGCTGATGAGACAATACCTCACTCTGGTAAAGTTTTAAAAAAGGGTGTCAAAATTTACTGCAAAAAATGTGGGGGAAGTGGACACAATATTAGGACATGTAAGAGAAAAGTTGGTGGCAATGTCAAAAGGCCTGCACCTAGACAAACATCCACATCTTCTGCAAATGCAAGAGCTCCCAGAGTTTCAAAACTGCCAGTAAGTTTTGAAATTTTTTAATAAATGTATATTAACATTCTTTTCTCACTTGATTAATTGACTTTCTTTTGTTGTGCAGATTAGAAGACATGGAAATGCCCCAACTACAAGCCATGCTCAAACTATCCCAACTACAAGCCATGCTCAAACTGTAAGATGGATGCCCACCCTAACTACAAGCCATGCTCAAACTACCCCTACTACAAATTCAATGTCAAGTCCAAGGCCAACTCCACCTTCACAAGTCCATACTGTAAGATGGATGCCCACCCCTTCTATCCATATGAGTCAAGAGAGTTGTGTCAGTCAATCATCTCCAAGGGTTGATCCTTGAATCTGTTGGAAGAAAGCAACTTCTTTTTTGTTATTTTGTTGAAGCATAGACCTACATTTGACCAAACAATGTTATGTTGTTGTGAAAACATGTATCACACAATTTAATATTTTTGATTGACCTTTTGTAATAAGTCAATACTTTTTGATTGGCCTTCTTTAGTTGGTCAATATTTTAGAATAGTTTTACAGAAAATGATGTGTATTGGTCAAAGTGGTCAAACAGTATGTAATGTAGTTTGACTCAAACAGTATGTAATGTATGGATAACATTCCAATCTTAATGGCATTATAAAGTTATGTATTCTTATTTACATTGTACCAAATATTTACATTATCTTTTAGTATTTCAATTGATCAAATATTGTTCAAACACAACTTTATAAAACTGATTTTTTCATTCTATTACATTACAAAAATGTGTGTAACAGAGTTACACAAATCCCATATCCCATTTGTTTACATTGATCCCTTACATATTAAACCCTAAATTTCATATCCCATTTCTTCATACACAAACTGAAATTCCCTAAATCCATACAGGATTTACATCACAAATATCCTAAATCCATACATAATACCTAAAACCCACAAAATAAAATTCCCATAACACCCATTAAACCCTTACAATTAGGAGAACATTGTTCCCAAATAAAACCCAGTGACAAACACCACACCAACAACCAAAATTCCCCAAATTCTTTCTTTCTTCCTTTGTTTCTCCATAACAGCAACCCTTCTTCGAAGACCAAGAATAATAGCTTTCGACCTAGGGCTCACTGGTGGATCATACCAGTAAAAAAATTTGCATCCCTTACCCTTTTTCGATAATTTCCACAACCCCAAAATCTCCTACCTGGATTTTCATCGGTCCATCCTGTTTTCATCATCGAACGAGCTCCACAGTAGCAAACTCGATACATTTCTGCATCCATATCAAACTTTAGCCTCCTCCAAGAACACCTTCTTTCTTTGAAATCTTAAAAAGGAATGGGATGTTTATGAATTTAGGGTTTCATGTTAAGTTAAATAGGCAAATGAGCATGTGTTTTTTTTACCTGGAAATCTGACGTGGCCATATTCATATCCTGCGTGGCAAAAACGTTAGACATTTAACAGCATTTAACAGCCACATCAGACACGCCGTTAGTTTTTTAACGGCTAGTGGTAAACGTGGCACCATTTAATTAGTTGTGTGGTCTATATGTGACGAAAAAAAATAGTGGTAAGATTGACACCAACCCCATAGTTCGGTGGTCAACTGTGTAGTTTACCCTTAAGCTATTGATTGTGTTAAAACCATTGTAATTAAGTCGATGTCCTTCTCTAAAATCTTTGGTTTATTATTTTTAAGTCTCTTTAAGTTAAAATTAACGAAATTAAGTTTTGGCCCATTATTTTTTATGGTTTAATCACTTTTTAAGACCCTTCAATTTTAAAATTAGTGAAATTAAACCTTAATTTCTTTAATTTTTATGATTTAATTACTTTTTAGAACACTATTTATTTTAAAAGTTTGTTATAACTAAAAAAACGTTGATTGTTTCACTAAAAAGCTTGAGGATTTCCAACAATTGTTGTAGGTACAAAAATAGTTAATCATGTTTGTATCTACCGAATTTTCACAACGTTTCTCGTAGCTACAAATAAAGTTGAAATTTTAACGTCATTTGTTAGACAAGTTACAATCTTCATGTATCTACCATGACCTAATAGTGCCCTCTTCAACTCTTTTGTGTTTATTCCTCCAAGCTTTAATGGCCTCCAACTAGTTTAACCATAGTCACAATCGTCCCGAGTGGTAGGGAATGAACGTCGGACAATACATGAGACCATGCATGTCAAGGAGTTTGATGGATCTAGGGATGGGCATTTCACCCGGGCTCGACGGGTTCCGACCCGACCCGGCCCGATCGGATCGGGGGTTTTTGTGAAAAAAATCGGGTTCGGGTTTAGGGTGAAAAAAATCCGACCCAACCCGACCCGGGACTAATAGTGTAATTTTTCCATAATTTTTTAGGGATATTTGTAATAATACTCCTTTTTATATAATTTTTTATAATTAGGTCCTTAAAATTGATTTTTTTATTTACAATTTAGTCCTTAAATTTATTAATTTTTACAATTAAGTCTCTTAAAATTATTTTTTTACAATTAAGTTCCTAAAATTGATTTTTTATATAGGTCGGGTCAGAGTCGGGTTTAAGGTATTTATTTTCGGGTTGGGTCGGGTTTTTTAAAAGATATGATCGGGTCGGGTTCGAGTTTAAGGTTAATATTTTCGGGTCGGGTTCGGGTGGGCCAAAAACCCGGCCCGACCCGACCCGTGCCCATCCCTAGATGGATCAAGGAGTCACCTCTCATTTTATCCATGATTGCCCTCTCTTCAACGGCTTCACCAACGTCCTCGTTGAGGACACTCTCTATGCCCAATCGTCCAAAGGATGTGGCGAGAGAAGAGATGAATTAAAAGGTGATCGTATTGCAAGTTTTAAAAGTTCACTAATCATATTATAAGTCTTAAAAGTTTAGAGACTGCTATTGTAGTTTACCCTCTCTTTTTAAAGTTAATATGCCATGAAATCTTACAGCAATGACCATAAGGAAAGTAAATTAAAAGTTCAGTGACTGTTACAAGTTTTAAAACTTCGACGTGGCAAGAGAAGAGATGAATGAAAAGGTGGCCATATTGCAAGTTTTAAAAGTTAATTGATCATATTGTAAGAGTCTTACAATTTTAGAGACTGCTAGTGTAGTTTACCCTCTCTTTTTAAAGTTAACATGCCATGAAATCTTACAGCAGTAACCACAAGAGAAGTAAATTAAAAGTTCAGTGATTGTGTAGTTTACAAGTTTTAAAACATCGGTAATCATATTACAAATGCTAAAAATTTATGGGACTATCGTGTAGTTTACCCTGAATTTAGGTTTAAAGAAATAAATTTGAAAAAAGAAAACAACCCTTATAAATTTATTTGATTTAAACTCATAAAAGTTGGAAGGGTAAACTACATTTGTTGGTCATTAGACTTTTAGGGTGCTTTCATTATGGTCACTGAAATCGAAACATTTTTATTAAAGTCATTGTTGTTAAGAAAATCTTTCATTCCAGTCACTAGATCGTTAAATGGATAACAACAAGTGATGTGACACGCCCTTAAAATTGGGTAAATCATAGATTCATCCACTTAACTTTCTAAGGTTTTCAAAAGTGACATTGGGTAAATCTAGAAGTATAGTGGTTAAAATGTGAATTCTAGTAAAATCATGATCAAATTGTAAAATTTTGATAATTTGAGGTCAAAAGTACAAAAAATATAAAAAGTTCGATCACTTCTGAAACCCTAGAAAGTTAAGTGCCTCAATATGTAATGTACTCAATTTAAGGGCGTATCATGTCAATTATTGTTAACTGTTTAACGGTTCAGTGACCGAATTAAAAAAATAACGTCAATAATTTTAATGATTTTTTTTTAATTTCGGTGACCATAAAAGCGTCCTAAAAGTTATAGGGCTATCAATGTAGTTTTAATTAAATTTTAATATTTAAAAAAAGTCAAAGGGGCTGCAATGCAGCCATTGGAAATTATATATATTAAGCACTTGGAAATTGTGCATAGTCATTTATTATAATATTAAATATAAACGAAGTAAACTAAATTGCAATTAAAAGAATTTTTAATAGATATAAAACATTCGGATTGTTTGGAGATTGAGAATGGGTGTTTATTATATATATAATACAAAGTTGTGATCGGATTTGAAAGAAGACATAATTGGCGTGAAATTAGAGGAAACCCAACAAACTAAGCGGCAAAATTCCCGTATCCCATTCCCAACCCCATCGAGCTGGCGTTTCCCCCTGGCCTCAACTCAACTAATAACCTCTCAATAATTTTGTGCAAAGATAAGCAAAACTAGACTCTAATAAATTAAAAATTTAAACTTGATTTGATGCAAAATTTTTTTTTTTTTTACTTTACTCGTAATTTCATAAAACCAGTTTAATTTAAAAGAAATTTAAATAAAGTTTGAGTTTTAAAATAAAAATTTAAATAATTCAAAAAATTTAGTAGTTAATTAATCGATTTTGAAATTCAAGATGAGTTGTCAATTCTGTTTTAGGGTGTAGGGTTTCGGAGTTTAGGTGTAGGGATTTAGATTTTATGGATAGTAGTTAGAATTTAGGGTTTAGAGGTTAGGGTTTAGTTTTAAGGGTAATATGGTGAGAGTTTAGGTTATAATCTATAAATCCTAAATTTAACCCTAAACTATAAATTTCAACCACTATCCCTAAATTCAAAACCCATACACCTAAATCATACACCCTAAACTAAGTTCCCAAACCCTAGAACTAAGGCACTTGTGGAAACTTTTAGTTTTCACCGCATTGTATCAAATAATATATATATATATGAAAAAAATATGAAGTATATATATGTATTGTATATGGTTATAGAAAACCGTTTAAACTGGAACTAACTAGTATCATGACGTTATAAATGTTTACAATTAAATTGGAACAGAAACTCAAACAACTCGACTCGAATTTCAAAAATTAGACTAAAAAATTCAAATAAAGTTTGAATTATAAAATAAAATACGTCAACTCGATTAATTCAATTTTTTTACTCAACTTAACTCAATCGAATGCTCACCCTTAACTTTGTTAGTTATTAACTACTACCTATATAACTTTAGAAAGTCAAATTCTGAAAACACAAGTTCAAAAGTCCAACAATCCAAGGTGTAGTATAATAAAGGTTAAAGGGGTACTTTTGCCCCTGAGTTTAACCCAAAAATGCAATTTCGCCTCTCGCTGAAAAATGCGCTCAATGTGGCCCTCTAGTTCATGGAATCGATCAAATTGACCCTTTGACCGACGTTGACCCTTGCTATAACACCCCTCACCCGGATTAGGGGCAAGGAGCGTTATATTAACTTAAACAGAATTCGTATTAACACAGCGGAAGGGTTTAACAAAATCGTGTAATATTTTTTTTTCGAATACAACATGCATTCTTAGCTATCTATACTCAATCAAAACACATATATAACAAACGTAACAATTCCAATCGTATAACATATATTATACCCATTCTAATGTGAGCTCATACTATTCGAATGCCATAACATACATGGTCATCTTACACACAATAATACATATGAATATTATACATACATTCCTAATCATAAACATACCTTATATTCATTTAAAATTAGCTTATACCATTCGGCCAACAACTTAAATCTACAATCCATTCTAATAATTTATTTCCTTGCATTATAATTTGACTTTAACAAATGAACCATTACTTCAATATCTAAGCTTACTATCTATATCTAATTCGAATTGCTTAGTACATTTTCTATTAGATTGAATTCCCTTCTTATCATCAAATTGAATAACATACTAATCAAATAAGTTCAATCTAAAATTTCAATTCCAATTGAATAACACATAGCCAATTTCAATTGATTATTACAATTTCTAAACACTAATTCTTTATAAAAGCTATTCGGATATCATTCATTTAATCCATTCCAAGGTAATTAATCTATTATCAAACTTAACATTTATTTTCAAAAGATCTAATACATCCATGTATCCGAAACATTCATCATATATATATATAATAGGCATCATATTCGGTTCATACATCCATAGAGTTTTGTTTCCCTTTTTACAATAACCGGGGTATCAAACGGCTAAACCTAACGGTTGCCTATACAAAAAGAGACTATCAACAAAAAGAATCAAGCCCTACATATATACGGGCGATCTATACCCCAACATTTACCCCCTTACTTACATAACAAAATATAGGGAAACATTAAAAGTCTATATAGAACCAAAGTAGTAGTTCATGAACATGACCATTAAACCGGATTGCACTAACATGCTGAATGCTAAGCCACCCATCATAAGTACGACGAAGATAGGGAAATCATGATTAGGCTTCGTACGGTAAGGTTTCGAGTGGAGGTCAACAATGTTAGTACCTGAAATTTAGGGGAAGGCAGGAAGGTTCGAGTGGTAAGTACATTTTGTACTTAGTGAGGAAACCCTATTCTATTCGGTTTCTCAATTAAGCATTGTGATCAAACAAATTAAGTTTCACTTTGCACATTATTCCATTCGAATGAATCAAGCAAAATAAGCAACAACATTATCAATGTCATGTATCTATCATTCGAATAAGTACATAAGGAAACCTAGTAATTTCATTCGAATACATGTCACAAATTAACATTATTCATGATTCAATTACACATACAAGCCATGAAACCTAAATTAATTTCCAAATATCCAATTATCACAAGTCAAATTTCATAGCATACCAAACATGGCAAAATCACAAACTTTAGCATTTCATTCGAATGCTTCCAATAATCAATTTCATCAATTTACTATCAAATTTCAGATTTCTTTTCTTTAATCGTTCGATTAATCAATTTAGCAAATGCCTTGGATAGTATAGTTTGATAGGTAATCAAGTCACATATAACAGAGGTTGTGAATCAAATTCACCATGTTAAGGTACCACGTACCAATTCGTATCACATATAACATATTATAATGTCCGCAGACATTAAACAAGTAGGTACACTTACGTACTACAACATCGAGTACACTAACGTACCGATTTTCTTATTGAGCTCAGACTCTAGGCTAGCCGTACTACCTAAACAGACTGTACACACCAAGGGCTTTGCATTTAAGTCTTTAATTTCATCAAATACATCATCAATCGAATTTCAGAAAATTCTAAATTAATCCTTTCGATTAATTGCACAAGGTTCCAATTCAATTAACACTTTAGCATACATAATCATATACGATTTTCATGCTAAATTCGTATTTTTCAGATCAGATTTCATATAATCTCATGCTCATATCATATAATTAAAAATTCAGATTCCATAATTCAACACTCAATTGAGCATATTAAGTTTAAACATACATGAAATGGTCATCACATGATCATATCCAATAATTTAATGTCATGATATCTATACATATTCAACATCACAACAACCAACAATCAGCATTGTTAACATCATAATAAGCAACACTAAATTCACAGATATTCAATTTCAGAATCAAGCATACCAATCACAGTCTAATTATAAACACATACACATCAAATTCATATAGCTCAAATACCAATTCCAATTTCCATTATTCCTTCTTCCCTTACTAAAATCGAATAGTTATTAAGTCAAATTTCATGCTTATTATAACTAAAAATCAGAATAAGGTAGTTGGAACTCTAATTCCAACTCTAAGATTCGTTTCACTCACAATTCGCCGAGCTAATTCGGAATCCGTATGCCTTTCGCCCGATCCGTAGCCGATCCCGGAGTAGCCTCTTCTTCTACCCTTTCGCTTATAAGATCTAAGGCACTCAATCCAAACAAATAACAAATTTTCAGAATGCAATTCATGCTATTAAAGACTGAATTTTTCATTTTAATCAAAATAGTCCCTGAATTATTTTAATCTAATTCGACTAGTTTTCAATTTTCCTAATTCCTTCAATTAACTCTTTAATCCTTCCAATTGACCACCAATTTTACTAAATTTCATACCCTTCAGTTATGACTCGACTTAACGATGCTTCATAAGCTTCAATTTTGCCAATTTTACAGATTTCAATTCCAATTTTCACATATTTCCAATTTAGCTCATTTCTGACCACCTAGATTGATACCCTTCGTTCTCCCTAAATACAACTCCAAATCAGACACGGTTTGTTTCTAAATTCAGATTACATATCCAATTTCAACATATCAAAAATTCAGATCAAAACACCTAGTAGATTAATTTCTATAAATTTCCAAAGTTCACTGTCCAGCTCGAATTTGTGCTGGACAATTTTGCATGCTATCACATTTTACACCTCCAGATTTTAACTCAGCCTTTAAAACCTTAGTTTATCATTTTGCTATGATTCTACATATATTAACGTGAAACATATCAAAAATTCAGATCCAAACTTCTATCATAGCATTTTCTATAATTTTTCGAAAGTGCATGTCATAAACTTTACAAATCTGTTAACATACTATGCATGCATGTTCTTAGTATTTTATGACCCTTAATCCTTAAGGATTCTTATAATTTTCCATATTTCCAGCAACTATACTCAAGAACACCATCTTGTAATTTTCTAAACACTTCGAGTCACATGATCTATTATAATTTTCACCATAATCTAATCAAGAAAGGAGTAAGCTACTTACTTCCGATTTTTCCTTGATTTTTCTAAGTGTTTTTCACCACCATGCAAGCTCTTGTCTTCTTCACCGGGAGCTCTCAAGGTTCCTCTCAATTTTGTGTTTATGGAATGTATGTGTGAAAGAACAAAATGAACTTAGTAGGTTTGGTTGTATAACCGGTTAAGGAATGAGGAAGTGGGGAGGGGACACATTAAATGGGATATGACCAAGGGGTCATGTCCTCAACTAACTTCCCCTAATTAACCCCTTAATATTCTTACTAACTCATGTATAAAGGCTTAGCTAAATAATAATCTCATCTTATTAGTAGTATTAATCCATGTACTTTCATTTTAGCATGCAAGCCTTTTGTTTTCATCCTTATTCGAATTGGTCACTAGATAAATTGACCGAATTCTTCTTATGCATTTATTTACATTTCGATTTGGTCCATATGTACCAAATTTCAATTCGAATGTTAAGGAATTTAATCTAATAATTCCCTTAATCAACTAATTAGACTTCTAATTCTTCTAGGCTAATTTTTGGGATGTTACACTTGCGGTGCTGACGTGACAGTTAACGGTGATGACGTGGCAATCCATGATGCTGGCGTGGCGGTCAACGATGCTGACGTGGCAGTACACGTGGGATGATGACGTGGCAGGAGGGGCTGAATTAATTATTTTAACTGAATTCGAGGGCATAATTGATTTTTTTCCTGAGTTTAGGGGCATAATTGATTTTAATTAAAAGTTCGATAACTTATTTAATATTTAAGTTGAAAAATAAGAATTTATGAAATTATTAAAATATTAAAATATTAAAACTAGATAAATAAATTTATTAAGTGATAATAATTTAAAAAAACAAAGTGAAGAGTCTTACAGAAGTATCAAAATATTCTTCAATTTATTTTATAAAAATTCATAAAGTTAATAAAAATAAATAAAATATTCTAAAAGTTACTGAAAATAAAAATTATATAAAAAATTAAAATATATTATGATTAAAAAAGATAAAATTTAATTTAAAAAATTAATAATTTTTTTTTATAAATTATTAAAAAATTAAACACTTTTATCGAAAAAAATTCGACTTCGTCATTTTGAGTATTACTATTTGTTAGATTTTTTTAGTGGAATCAACATTGTACTAGAGTAACAATAGAATTCAATTTTTTCCTGTTTTTTACATCAAATTGATGCTCATTAATATTTGATGTACAGAAATGAAAGAGAATTTTGGCTTTATTAATACTTTAATACAATGATGTCTCAATTGAAAATATTTCAAGAAATATTAGTACGTGTAGCATAACGAGAAACAATCGAAAGATTCTCTAATGATTTATAAATATTTTTTAATTTTTTATATTTATAACTTTAATGTTTTTACTTATATTTAATTTATTATGGTGTTTTTATTTTTTTTAATATTTTATGAATATTTAAATATTAATAATTTTTATTTTTTTAGCTTAAAGATTAAATAAGTTATCGAACTTTTAATTTTGCCCCTAAACTCAGGAAAAAAATCAATTATGCCCTTGAATTCGGTTAAAATAATCAATTCAGACTGGAGGGCCACATTGAGTGCACTTTTCGACGAGGGGCAAAATTGTATTTTTGGGTCGAACTCAGGGGCAAAAGTACCCCTTTAGCCTATAATAAAAAAAAGTTCGAAGTTATGATTAATTCATAAAATAACTAGTTTACAGAGTAAAGTAATACTTAGAAACTAATAATCATTCAAAAACTCAAACTCTTCAAGTATTGTCGAGGCCAGATTTAGAGCGCGAGTAAATTTGTAAAATAAAACGAGTAGTATAACAACGAATAGCAAAACGAGTAGTAATATGAAATGGTGCATCACATTACAAAGTGCACAAACCTCACGTCACAATTTTGTTTTATACCGTGGAAATGGAAATGTTATTATCATAATTTAAACTATGATTTAAGGTGTCAATAAGAATATATCAATCAATACTTCAAGAGAGGATTTATAACATCTCAATTAAAAAACATCAAAATTAAAAATTCGACATCAAGATCGATTTAATATACTAATTAAATTAATACGAGACTAGTTTCTCTATATTTAACTTAATGAAATACCACTAAAATTTGATCAATTTTAACTGTTATTTATAGAGAAAAAAAATCTAATGAATGCTCCGGAAAAGTCTCATGGAAAAATTGATAGAAAAGATGGAGTGGTGGCTGCGGCCAACTCCATGGTTGCCCCGTCAGTTCCTGGCCCAGTGCACCGACTTGCTTTGGTTTCCTGCTGGTCCTTGAGAGGTCGGCTCACCGGTTCCGTTGGAAGACCAACGCGCAACAAAAAAAATTAAAAATAAAGACGATATTCCCCGCATGGCTGCAACTGTTAATCACGTAAACCATGAGGTTGAATGTCCAAGTTTGGCAACCGTATCTTGGACCTTTGGTTGAGCATGCGATAGATCTGAATATGGGGCAACGCTTAGATTGTACTGTTTTTAACATGGTGACTCCGAACAGGGACTGAAACTGGTCGGATTTTAGCTCTAACATTCCCCCAAATATAGTGTTTTGTATAGTGGCAATCAAACCTCCACTGGCTTCAAGGACTGAAGGTGTTCCGGATTGGCGTTGGGATCATCTTCATATTTTTCTGTCTAATCAGCATATACGGTTTTAACTAAGTCTCCGTTGGTTGTTGAAGATAAAGGTTGGTCATTCATTTATAACTTCAAAGGTTCTCCCCGTGTGAAATCATTTATATGGCTCGCCTACTATAAAAGTTGTTAACCAATAAAGAAAGAGTGCGTCGACACCTTGCGGATGATGCAAGTTGCATTGTTTGTAGAGCAATCGCGGAAGACATTTTGCATGTCTTAAAGGAATTGTCTGTCGGCTCTTGTGATTTGGGTGGGTGTGGTGAAACAAAGCTTGTTAAATAATTTCTGTGCGCTACCTATTAGCGATTGGATCTCATGTAACTTAAGTGTTGGCTGCCCCTTCCCGTTGCTCGTCACACTAGGAACTATTATTTGGCTATGTTATTTGGAGTTTGTGGACGCGACGTAACCTTCGTATCTTCGATCCAGATAGCACCGCCCATGAGCCGCTGCTGGTCAGGTGTCGTAAGCTGGTAGATGAAATAGTTGTTGTGCATGCTCGAGACTTGGCAACATGAAGTTTGAGGGGCTGTTCATATACACGGTTGCGACCAATTCGTTGGTCTCTCCCACCGGTGGATTGGGTAACCTATAATTCAGATGGATCTCATCGTAGCTCAATAGGGGGCTCAACATGTGGTGGAGTTCTTAGAAATCACAAAGGTGAGTGGATTATTAGCTTTGCCAAAAATGTAGGGATATGCTCGATCATCGAAGCTAAACTTTGAGGTATATATGAATGTCTCACTCTTGCGTGGGACTTGAGAATTCGAAATCTGAGAATGGAATCCGATTACGACCAGGCGATTCAGACTATTCGAGACCGTTCATCGTTTAACTTTCGACCATCAATTGTGCAACACATTATGGATCTTTTAGACCGATGTTGGATGGTTCGTTTGGAGAATGTGGACCGAGATTGTAATAAGGTGGTGGATGCCCTTGCTCACCTTGCATGGACACTTCCGTTTGGTTACCACAATTTTATTGAGTCGTCGGGTGATGTCTTGCACCTAGTATATGGAGATTGTCGAAATTAATGTTGCTTTAGATTAGCCAAGGTTACTTGTCTGTTAGTATTAAGTATTACTGAGAGCGCACTCTTTTCCCTCCATTTAAGATTAGGGAAGTTTTTTAATGAGGCTCGAGGTTGTACTTTCTCCTTTTCCAATAAAAAAATTAATGAAATACCAATGATAAAAAATAAATATTTAACATTTATGTCTACTTTTATTAAAAATATTTTTAATAATTATTTTATTAATATAAAAATAATAGGTTAATATATAAAATTAATTTTTAGATAGTGGATATTTTATTTTATATATTTAATATTAATATATAATTTAATTATTAAAATATTAATATTTGAAATAATACAACACTTTGAATATTTTAATATTTATGATATTTTTGTTAGAAGAAATAGATTTTCTAAAAAATAATCAACGATAGTAAATAATTTACATTTATATCCAAACAACAAAAAATAGTTACTTTTTTTTACAAAATTTTCACATCTTTAGAAATTATTTTTGAAATTTTTTATATGAAACAAATATATATTTTTACAAAAAAATTGGCTTGATTACGAAATAAGTGCTCAAAGTATATATATTTGTAATAACTACTTACAATATATTTTGGATAAAGTCGGTGCCTAACGTTTTATTTTGTAATTATTTTAAGATATTTTCTTCAATGGTCATTAAAAGAATAATTTAACTTTTTTTTTTAAAAAATATCAATATTTTAAAAAACTCTAAATTCATAAATTTCTCATCTACTGCCGTCGAACACCATTCCATCCTCACAGTAGTAAGGTCTCTTCCTCTTGTTGCAAGGCGTGATTCGTTGTTTGATTAAAGATATTATGTTTGACATTCGTGGTTTATTTTACCGCTTGTTTGTCAAGTTCTGACGATGTAAGGTTAGAATTATTGTCCATGGAGGTTCAACGAAGGAATAGGTGGACGGTGATGATTGAATTGATGGCCGAAGGAGAGAAATTTAGAGATTTATGTTATAAATTTTAAGGATTTTGAGATTTTTGAGAAATTAAAGATTTTAGAATTTTTTTTATAAAACTAAATATTTTATGATTTTTGAAAAATAAAAAAATTATATACAATACAAAAAAATATATGTTATGGGTCACATTTTAATTGGTTAACAATTTTTTTTAACATTTGTCAAAAAAATTAAAATAATTACGAAATAAAACATTAAGCACATCTTTTATCCAACAATTATTTTTGTCACTTCTCATAAAAATATATCGTTTAAATATTTATTTTTATAGTTAGAAAAACTTTAAAAACCTATAACAAAAAAAAATACTTCTCAGCCCCTATTTAAAAAAAAAAAAAGAAGAAAAACCAAACAAAATGAATCAAATTTACCTTTACAATGCACTTTTATAATTTACCGGAAAGAGTAAAATACCTGCTAATCTTACCATCAGTCTAAATAGAAGGAAAAATGCCCGTGTGGACGCCATCAGATTCAGATCTGAGGCTCCAAATTGATCCTCTCTTCGCCACTATCGAACACAAAATACGGTTTCCGGTCAGATTAAACTGGAGATGAATAACCGAAGCAGCTATGTCCCACCGCCTTATATTCCCTTGGGTCAGTCGGACGACGAAGACCTTCCTCGTCCTGCCGGGGAGGGTGATGCTGAACCAAGGCCGTCTCCGTCTCCGTCTCCGTCCCCGCCGCAGCCTCAGTCTGTTCAGTGGTCTTCTGGAATCTGCGCCTGTTGCGATGACATGCAGAGCTGTATGCTACTTTGACTTTTGGTTTTTTCTGGTGCCTCTATATGAGTTTTATTTGATTGAAGTAATTTGGGAATTGTTATCATAGTAGCCATGGTGCCGTGATTTTTCTCTAAAAATAACTATAATTTTTAATGCGGATGCGGTGTTGCAGGCTTGCGGCGGCGACCGCCAAAAGCCCAAAACTGTTAGGATGCGGTCGTTGCAATGCGTTGCTGCTGCAATTTAATACTATTTATTTATGCAGTAGAGTCTTAGACTTATATTCTCACAGTTCATGAAGTAAAAGAAAAATCTTAGGTGATTGTGCAAATACTATACGGTCACGTGCTCAATTGAGTCTGATACTGTCACTGACTGTGATTTGGTGAATAATACTTGAATGCCATTGCCATGCGCAGGTTGTATAGGTCTTCTTTTCCCCTGCTATTTGTTCGGAAAGAATGCAGAATTTCTGGGTTCTGGTACTCTAGTAGGATCCTGCATCACCCATTTCATTCTTTGGGCTTTTGCCAACACTCTTTGCTGTGTCTTAACTCAAGGTATCTATTTGGCCTTACCTGGATTTGGTTGCTTTATCTCTTGTTATGCTTGTGGCTATCGAAGGGGACTTCGCTCCAGATACAATTTGCAGGTACTTTTCATTACTATTTCTAGTTTCATGCTTTATTTTTGTTTATACTTTTAAGATTTTAGACTATGATGTTTACTGCTTAGATTGTTTGCACGATGCTGCCAACCTGTCCACTTTTTTTACCCTCTCTAAATGATTGGTTTTGTTTATACTTTCGTTGCATGCTACTTGCTAGAGAATAGAGATGGACAATATTTGTGGCACTTGAGTTCTTTACTTTTATTGGTCATTTTTAAACATTGCATTCATTTCCTTAGTTAGTTGCCTATTATACAGGAAAGAAAGAAAGTGACCGTGCCGGAAGCTAATTTGTAAAGCTGTGTAAATTCTAATTTTAAGCAAGATTAATTTATGGATTCTGCCTCGAATGTATGCATGCATAAGATTTCAGCTAAATGATTTTAGCATAGCATATTTCCCCAAAGTATTAGCATGTTATTCTCTATGAAGTTATTGCTCCCACTCTCCCACTTGGGTCTCACTATCATGAGCAAATCAAGATTTTTAATTTATTGGATGATATTATTCTCGAATTTGTGAGCGTGGTTTAGGAATAGTTCTGGTTTAGGAATAGTTCTTCATTGATAAGGGTCTAGTGGACTGATTCTTCACCAGGGAGCTTTATATCAAGTTGAAATTTTAGTAGATTTCCAGGCTTTAATCATGTGCTGTAAGTTAGGGGTGGATGATTTATCTTTATGGGTATCCTTGGTGTATAGAATTAGGAGAACAATGTATTTTTGAGTTAGTGGTAAATTTGGAGCCTGGACTTCTTTTTCGTCTTTTCTAATTGGGATCAGATGCAAAGAGTCTGAAACTCGGGCAGCCGGTGCTGAAATTCTTTTCTGTAGCAGAAATTAGTTTTTTTGGATTCATTGATAGCTATCCTTGGGCCAAGTTCCAAGTAATTTTAAGTTAATCCTTTAACTAGCTTCTTTACTTCTGCATTTACTGCTTTGATGTTTTAGTATCCAACTATTGACCATTTTTTACGAGGAGAATCATCCTCGAAACACATTAATCATGTTCCATTATCAATTTCTTATTAACATGCCATGGGACCATTTGGGAACCCTTTTGCAAACTGAACTACCTTGCCTTCACCCTTTCATTGTTTTTTGTGTGCACCTAAAAGGAGGGCCTTTTGGTTTTGAAGACCAGAGAATGGAAAGTTGTGCTCTTTCCTGGATTATTTCTATTAAAAATGAGCTCCACCTATTGAATTGATAGGATAACTTCCAAAGCCTTAAAATCCTATTAAGAAATTGACTGTCCATGTAGTGGTCTTCCAGGAGGTAAGATTCCATGAAGTTGCCTCAACTCTAGGTAACAACCATACGACTTCATTAGAACATCCTTCCTTGAATTATGGATTATGGTTATACACACAGTATGAGAAGAAGTCATTCTCCGACCCTTTATCAGAAAGGGAAAAATAACACTCCCCTCAGTACTTGCATCAAGTATGAGTATCTTTTACTTGAAATCTACTTATTTGGAAACCTCTATATGTAACTCGTGTCACAAGGTGTATGGAATGGGCTGGATGGTGCAGTTACTAGGGATTGTTGAGACTGTAGATTACAGGCGATATTTTTTTAGTACTTTTTCATTTGATTTAAAGTGATGTACCCCATTCCTTTCAATAGCATTGTCTGGATGCAAACCGGTAAATAAAGAAACTTGGAAGTACTACTAACTACAAGGTTTCAACATGGGAAATGGTAGTATTTTGGCACATAAGCTATTTTTATATTCACCTCATTTACTTTTGGTGAGAACTGATTTGAGAATTGAATCCTGCCCTCGCGCCCAAAACTAATGAACCCTATGATTATCAACAATGTTAAGGTTTAACCTTTAAACAATCTTAAATGCCTTTCATATACAGGCAAGTTGTTCAACTATTATAAACTAGATTTTGTCAAATAATATAATGGTAACTTCTCTTGTTGTGTTCAGCAGTATCTATCAGAATGAATTACATTGGGTGACACCAACTTACTTTTTCTATGTTAAGCAGCTTAATAAGATTTCTATAAATCCATTTACGCTCCTATTGGATGCGCCATTTGCTAATTATTAATATTATTTTTTATTTTTGATGCAGGAAGCACCTTGTGGGGACTTTGTTACTCACTTTTTCTGCCATCTATGTGCGATTTGTCAAGAGTACAGGGAGATCCGTGAGAGGGCGGGCGAGCATAAACCCCCTGATCTTAATCTGGCTGTGGTAACTGCACCAGACGTCCAGACGATGGAATCATCAGGTCTCTAGTAATATTACTTGGAATTTTGTTTGTGTAATGTCAGCACTTGTTTCACTTTCAGGGCTGTACTTGTTCCATATGTTCTATCAAAGCTCCTCCCAGCAGCAGGATATCTAGTAACATTTTTGTTTTAGGACTACCCTGAGAGGTCTTTAATCCGATCTAGATTGTATGGTAACACCACTTGTTTGGTATTTCTTGTTTTGAGCTGCAAAAATGTCTCCAAGTAGTGGAAAAGGCCCTGATTGTAGCATATTAAATATGAAATGTTGCCTCAAAACAACAATGCCATCATCTGCTGCCCGCACGTTAGACATATTGCCTTTTGTTCTTGGATTTCTTAAGCTGCTTCTATATGGGAATTTGCTGCCCATTCCTGAGCTTATCGGCATTTGATTGTTACAGAAAACAAAATAAAAATAATGAAAGGTTGATTCCTGAAGAAATTTGATATTTTTGTATCCACTTAGACATCTTAACTTGGGAGGTAAAATCCTTAAAATAATGATATATCCATTCATTGATTATATATGCACATGCTTTTTCTTGGGCTCTCTTTCTAGGGCAATTCCTTTCCCTTACTTTCTCCTTATTGCTCCTTTGCAGGGTGGTGCTAACGCGGTCGGCACCACCCTTTGTTGTATTTTCTCTATTTTCACATGTTTTCAGGAACAGAGTCAAGAATCAATGTTATGAAGGTAAAATATAATTAACCACAAAATGAGGAGGTCAAAGTTCAAAAAAATAAATAAATAAAGGTTCAAATAGGAAAAAATCTCATTGTACTTTTTAATATTAAAAAATTTGGCCCCCTCATCCTTGCTAATTGCTATAACTCCGTTTCTGCATGTCTCCTTTCACTATTGCTATATATATTAAAAAAATGTTTAATACACTTTTTTCTTCTAAATTTTACCCGTTTTTTTTTTTTTGACATTAAGGCCAGCTAGCTTACTTTATTGAAACATTAAAAAACCAAAACAGATACAGGGATAAAAAAAGGAAAAGCACAAAAACAAAAGATAAAACGGCTAAACTCAATGCCGAAAAACCAAACGTCCCAAACACGATAAACCACAAGCTAGACCAGCGGAAAGACAACCTTGCTGAAACCTAATCTCAGAACTGAGATTCAGAGAGAGAATCAAGGGCTCTGCGCAAGGGGGAAAGGTTGGTTACTCAGATCACAAAAATCAAACCTTTGGGAGCCGAAGCCCCTCGTAAAGCCGGAAGAAAAGCTGACTCACGGAGGTTCGAGCCATCTTCTGTCGTCATCGGCGATGCGTATAATGCTCTCCGGCGCGTCCTCTACCCAAAACACCTCCTCGACATGTTTTCTGCTCTCTATCGTCAATGCATGCGCCGATCTGTTCCCTTCCCGGCGGGTGAACATGAAACGACACGTACGAAAATTCCTTGCCAAAGATTGGGCATCCCAGATGAAAGTACTGATTTCAGACAAATCTTTTGCCTTGGAGTTTAACTTTTTTATTACTGTTAGGGAATCACCTTCGGCAACAATATGGGAAAAATCTAACTCCATAGCAAAGCGGAGACCCTGGACCATCGCACTAGCTTCAGCCGCATAACAAGATAAGATTCGAGTTTTTCTGGAGCACATTGCCCCAATATAGCCCCTGTTTTATCTCTTATAATAACCCCAAAAAACGTTGTTTTTGTAGTTGGGTCAAAACCGGCGTCTACATTTAATTTCACCAACGGGTCTGACGGAGGATGCCACCGTGAGGAGCAACTACTGGCCTCGTTTGACAGCCACGATTGGGTAAGATTCAGATCTAAACAGTAGCTTCTGATGAAAGCGATAGTTTCCTCAATTCTTATTACTGTTCCTTCAAAAACAAACTTGTTACGGGCAAACCATATAGCATAAATAGCGATGATTATAACTTGAATGTTCTGAATGCCATTGATGTTAAATACGTGATTCAACCAGTCTTGGAAACTTAGACTTGAAGCATTAGAAGGTTCACGAATTTGTAAAGCTAACCAAAGCTGACTAGCATAGGGGCACTCACATAAAACATGAACCACATCTTCAGGGGCTAAGTAGCATCTATTGCAAATAGGGTCACCTGCCACTCTCTTAAGGCATAGATTCACTTTGGTTGGGACAAAATCTCTAATAAACTTCCAGCAAATAATTCTCATCTTTTCTGGATAAGGGGCATTCCAAACCTTTTTAAAAAGATCCCCCCAATCGGAAAGACCATCAGACGGACCTATTAAACATCTATAGCCACTACGGGCAGTATAGACTCCCGTATGTTCTCCTTGCCATACCAGAGTATCTGGTTGGTAAACACTAGGTAGGGGAATACATAAGATACGTTCAGCTTCATTAGGGGAGAAAATAGACTGGATAAGGTCATACCTCCAAGTGCTCGAGGACGGATCTATCAAATCTGAGACACGGTTGATGCCTTCCACAGCTTGGGTAGAAACTCGTTGAAGGGGATTGCCAGGTAGCCAGAAGTCGTTCCACACGGATATGGAACCTCCATTTCCCACCTTCCAACGAAGGCCCAATTCCAGTAAGCCACGAGCGCTCCAGATACTTCTCCACGTGAGAGATGGATTGTGGCCAAGACGGGCTTTTAAAAACGACGAAGGGGTAATACTTGGCCCGCAACAATCTACCAGCTAAAGAAGAGGGATTCGATAATAAACGCCACCCCTGCTTAGCAAGTAGCGCCACGTTAAACTTAGATAGGTCCCTAAATCCGAGGCCACCCCATTCTTTCAATTTGCTCAGCTCGGCCCAAGTGCACCAA
This sequence comes from Hibiscus tridactylites, assembly GCA_958450335.1. Classification (NCBI taxonomy): domain Eukaryota; kingdom Viridiplantae; phylum Streptophyta; class Magnoliopsida; order Malvales; family Malvaceae; genus Hibiscus; species Hibiscus tridactylites. The sequence goes on along the minus strand of OY288285.1, from coordinate 69,792,992 downwards.
TGGATACCCCGCTTATCCTTGGAATTTTGCCACCAGAACCTTGCAACAATCTGCTCCAATTCCTGACAAAAAGATTTTGGAAGCAAAAAACAACTCATGGTATATACCAGAATTGCCTGTAAAACTGCTTTTATCAGAACTTCTTTACCACCCCACGAAAGAGACTTAGTACACCAGTTAGATATCCATGCCAGAGACTTATCTTTCAAATCGGAAAAAACCTTCTTTCGATTGCGCCCAACTATAATAGGTAGACCGAGATATTTCTCAGGATTGAACCCCTGAGCGATACCCAAAACCCTTCTCACATCAGCCTTCTCAGTATCTCCAGAATAAATACTGAAGAAAATCGCCGATTTATCAAAATTCACCAACTGACCCGAGCAGGAAGCATAGTTCAACAAAAACTCCTGTAGTTTCCTAGCTCCCCTAGCCGAGCATTCTCCAAAGATAAGGCTATCGTCGGCGAAGAAAAGATGACTCACCTTCGGTGCACTCCTAGCTATACGGACCCCAATATAGTCATCAGCTTTTCGTAGTAAGGAGCTAAGACCCTCACTGCATATCAAAAAGAGAAATGGACTGAGAGGGTCACCTTGTCTGAGTCCACGAGTGGGTAGAAAACTCTGACCAACAGTTCCATTTAGCACGACCGAATAAGTGACCGAAGAAACACATTGTATAATGCGGGAAACCCACTTATCCGAAAAACCCATTCTCCTCATCACCGAATCAATAAAGTCCCATTCCACTCTATCGTATGCTTTACTCATGTCGAGTTTTAAAGCAAAGAAACTCTTTCTCCCCTGACGTTTGTTTCGTAATGAATGAAGGATTTCGAACGCCGCCAACACATTGTCCGTGATAAGACGACCCGGCACAAATGCACTCTGAGCCTCGTCAATGCAGAAAGGCAACACTTCTTGAAAACGGTTGACCAAGACCTTCGAAATAATTTTATAAATTACATTACATAAACTGATAGAGCGAAATTGGGTCATAGAGGAAGGGTCAGCCACCTTTGGGATCAATACAATTATGGTGTGGTTAATGCGATCTATTTGATACTCCCCCTTCAAAACCTTGATGCAGAAATGGGCCACCTCGTCACCCACAATATTCCAGAAGCGTTTGTAAAAAACGACTCCTAAACCATCTGCGCCAGCAGCTTTTAACGGACTCATAGAACACAAAGCCGAATAAACTTCTTCCTTCGTAAACTCCCTCTCTAAGGCAATATTCATCTCATCAGTTACACACCGATTAATGCCCGATAAGATCTCCTCACAGTCGCCCACTCCATTCGAGTTAAAAAGCGGAATAAAATAATCCCTAGCTATCTCACCCATCTTTTCATCAACAGTGGCAACCATATTGTTTCCAGCATTTAGCCGAGAGACTTTATTCCTCTTTTTGCGTTGGGTTGCGGAACGGTGGAAGTAGGTAGTATTACGGTCTCCGAATCGGAGCCAATTGGATCTAGCTCGCTGCTCCCAATACAATTCATTTTTATCCAATTCCAAATTAAGCTCCAATTTAGTCTCAATTAGATCACCCAATACCTCATCAGACGGTGCCAACTCATTCAGCCTTTCCAGTTTCTGGTTTAACATATCAACCGTAAGTCTTTTCTCTTTTTTCATCCGTCTAAACCATGCATCCAAACCCGAAGTAACATGATCGAGTTTATCCAATAAATCGTCCTTCTGCACACTCCAAAGATCCCGGACAGTTGCTTCATAGGAATCTTCTAATAACCACGACGCCTCAAAGCGGAAATGCCAAACCTTATTACCCCTGTGACTCCGGGAAATTGTGTCTAGCAAAATAGGGCAGTGGTCGGAAATGGAATGAGGAAGATGTTGAAGGGAAAAATCAGGGAAGCTAGTCAACCAGCTGTTATTTGCTACTCCCCTGTCAAGCCGAACCCTCATATTAGATTCAGAGCTACGACCCTTCTCCCACGTGAACCACGGCCCGTTATAGCCAATATCCCCCAACTCACAATCTTCAAGGGCAGAACGGAACTGATCCATCTGCCTTTGGCTTCTTTGAAGACCGCCCTGTTTCTCTGAGGCTAACAATATCTCATTAAAATCCCCTAGGACCATCCAAGGGATATCTGGGCAGTCATTCAGACTCCTTAATAAATCCCATGTCTCATGTCTCCTATGGGCCTCCGGGTTCCCATAGATTCCGGTGCAGCGCCAAGAGAGACCAGCTATTTCATCCATAACAATAAAATCAATGTGTCTTGCCGAATATGATCGTAAAGCAACCTGATCAGAATTTTTCCAACCCAGGGACAAGCCACCACTCCTTCCACTTGCTTCCACATCTATCCCGTTATAAAAACCACACCGTCTTCGAACCTTCTCCATACGAGCACAATTTAACTTTGTTTCAATAAGAAAAATAATAGCGGGGTTAACTTCCTTCAATTTCTGGTGGAGACGACCCACCGTCCGAGGTTTCCCCAACCCTCGGACATTCCAGTTTAAAATTTTCATGATGACCGGCGGACCTGATAAGACAGGTCGGCCGATGAAGTTGAGGGGATACCGTTTTCATCCGAAACTTTGGAAACATTCAGTATCTTGTCATTAACACGTGCACGTTTTTGTCCCTCTGATTGTTCGATTGGGATATCTTCCTCAATTGGAACCATCATAGTATCTAATGCTGATACTTGATTTGGGGAAGAATCTACAATGATTGGCCCCGAAATTACGCCCCCTATAATTGATTGGGAATGAGAGCCGCCCATCATCTTATCCAATCTGCCGAAATTCTGGGACATCCCAGATTTTCCTTTGAGCGAATTTTGTGGGATTTGACTGGCAGTAATTTTGGAGGGTGGAAAGTCAAACTTTGGCTGTTCGTCCACCGGCGCCGCCTCTCGTAGCCAAACACTCGTCGCCGCCGCAAGTCTCCTCGGAATAGCTCTCAACGAGATATCCCACTCCATAGTTATTTCCTCCGGTTTTAGTGATACCCTTAATGGGCGGAAACTTTCCCCATGCCCCAATTTTCCGCAGACAAAACAGAACAATGTCAATCTTTCGTAAGAAAACCAAACGTAATGATCGGCCCCATTCCTCGTTCGAACTTTTTTCTTGCGTTTTAGAGGCAAACGAATATCTAAGCAGACCTTCACACGCATAACACCCTTGTACCCCATCGAGATCGCCTGCGTATCATACTCCACAAAGGACCCAATGAAATTCCCAATAGCCTTAGCAAATCTTTCCGATACGGAACCAAAAGGGACATCGTGTATTTGTACCCAAAAAACCACATGCGTGAGTGGGACCAAATTCGGAATCTCACCCACCAGTAATCTGTGAAGCACCAAGAGATGATTGTTAAAGTTCCATGGCCCCCCGCCTCGATCCTATCTGCGTCAATCTTCAGATAAAACCGGAACATATACCTTCCAGCACCCAGATTAGAGATCGACACTCCCCCTAGGGGATGCCAAACATTCGCCAGCGTCGAACGCATAGTCACAAAGTGAATTACACTCGACGTGAGAAAAGTACCAACAAAACAATGTTCATATGAGGTCTCCAATTCAGAATCCTCAATCTCATCCAGTAATACTTCGTCCTCACCAGTATTCAGTGACAACCCCGCGAGATCGTTCTCCATACCAGCCATCGCAGAGAGGAGATTACAAGAATGAAAAAACCAGAGTGAAAAAGAAAGATAACAAACAACCAGGAGGAAAAGGAAAAAAGAAAAACGTGCTACAAGAGCAGATTTTTGTATGTATTCCCTATTATTTTACTTTTAAATTTTACCCGTTTTTTTAATTTGCTCTTAAAGTTTATTTTGATTATTTTGCCGTTACTCATATTATCCATTAAGATTAAAAAATTATATCATGGCCAATCAAAATGCACCACATCAGTTTTTAATTTAATTTTAAATTTTAAAATAAAATAAATATATTAAAATATTTATTAATTTAATTATATTCTCAAAATACCTAGAATATCCCATCTTCGTCTTCTCCAAACTCATATGGGAAACGAGTGGTTTTTCATGGCTGCAAAATGCCCAAAACAAATCCTTGCATCGGCGTGCAATAATCGACCCGAGAGTCCCTAGCACGGCAAAAAGCCAAAAGTGGGCTAACATTCAAGGTATCGAAAGGGGCTGCCGGTCACAAGGAATGTTCGGGAACCAATTGAGCAGAACCTGAATTATTAATACCCGTTGTAAATATCATGCCCTTGGATAAACTTGCCGCCGCCACCATCAACGGCGTGTTGAGGTATTCGCTGGTGCGGTCTTTTAAGGAAGCGAAGAAGAGCAGACTCATGGTGGAAAGTTAAGAAATATATTCAGCCCTAAAAAATAATAAATAAGTTTAGTGGTAGAAAAATATATATCTAAAATTTAGATTGATCACTAATTTTTTAATTTTGTTAATCAAAGCATTTAATTATTTAAATAATATTAATTGAAGCATTTGCTGTTAAAATATAACAACAAAAATGATATGACAGTTAGCAAAAATTTATATAATTATACATTTGGTCTTCCGTTGCTTATATATTATATTAATTTTTTTAAATAAGAAAAACTTCAAAGTAAGTCGCATTTTTTTAAAAAAATTATTAAAAATTAAAAGTGATCAAATTGAATAAACATTTTTCTTAAATATTAAAATACATATAAAATACATCTTTTAAATTCTATTCAACATTTTTTTGGATTATTATTCAGTTTATATATATATATATATATATATATATTCATTAATCGTAGACAAAATTTTCAAATCAGAATCACCTCTTGGCTATGAAATGTGAGACTGCCGAGTGCACCCAGTTTAAGGTTTAACTTTTAAGCAGCTGTTGTCTGTGTCTACGGTTTTAGCCTACTTTTGTTCCTCGCCGTTAACATTTCGACGATGCCCCTCTTTCGCCTCCTCCTCCGCCGCTCCCTCAGCCACCACCCTCCGAAAACCTCCGCTCCCATTACTCTCTCCCGCATCCTCCACAATGTAGCGTTTAACCCTGCCTCTGAAAACCCAATCCAGAATCCTCCCACTCCTCGCCCTCCCCAACGCTCCTACGCCTTCACTTCAGCAGAAGAAGCTGCGGCGGAGCGCCGCCGCCGCAAGCGCCGTTTGCGGATTGAGCCCCCAATACACGCCCTCCGTGCCTCTGCCCCCTCTGCCCCTCCCACTCGTGACCCTAATGCCCCAAGACTTCCAGACAACACCTCTGCCCTCGTTGGCCATCGCCTTAACCTACACAACCGTGTTCAGTCCCTTATCCGCGCGTCTGACCTAGATGCCGCCTCTCTCCTTGCTCGCTCCTCCGTTTTCTCTTTCACTCGTCCAACTGTTTTCACTTGTAACGCTATCATCGCCGCCATGTACCGCAACAAACGCTTTAACGAGGCAATTGCCCTTTTCCATTTCTTCTTCAAGCAATCTGATCTTGTTCCAAATGTTGTTTCTTACAACAATTTGATCAATGCCTATTGCGATAGAGGTGAAGTTGATGCAGCTATCCAAGTTTACCACGAGATTTTGGAGAAGGCACCCTTCAACCCCTCTCCCGTGACGTATAGGCACTTGACCAAGGGCTTGATAGATGCTGGGAGGATTGGGGAAGCTGTGGATCTGTTACGGGAGATGTTGAATAAAGGGCACGGTGCCGACTCTTTGGTTTTCAACAATCTCATATCAGGGTTTTTGAATTTGGGAAATTTGGACAAGGCCAATGAGTTGTTTGATGAATTGAAAGAGCGTTGCTTGGTTTATGATGGAGTTGTCAATGCTACGTTTATGGAGTGGTGGTTTAATCAGGGGAAGGATAAGGAGGCCATGGAGTCGTATAAGTCGTTGTTGGATAGGAAATTTAAGATGCCTCCTCCCACTTGTAATACCCTTTTGGAGGTTTTACTCAAACATGGGAAGACCAAAGAAGCTTGGGACTTGTTCGAAAATATGTTGGATAATCATACCCCGCCTAACACACAGGCAGTGAATTCAGATACTTTTAATATCATGGTGAATGAGTGTTTTAAGTTGGAGAACTTTGAGGAGGCCATTAAAACTTTTAAGAAGGTAGGAACGAAGCCGGGATCCAAGCCTTTTGCTATGGACACTGCTGGTTATAATAATATCATCACCAGGTTTTGCGAGCATGGGATGCTATCTGAGGCGGACATGTTTTTTCAAGAACTGTGTGGGAAGTCTTTGACACCAGATGTTCCAATGTTTAGAACCATGATTGATGCATACTTGAAAGCAGAGCGGGTTGATGATGCTCTGTGTTGTTTTACCAAAATGGTCGAGACTGGTTTGAGGGTGGTTGCCGGTTTTGGAACCAGGGTTTTCAGTGAGTTTCTGAAGAATGGTAAGAACATGGAAGTTGCTGCTCTTTTGATGAAAATGGGAGAGAAAGATCCTAAACCGGATGCTGCTATTTATGATGTTGTAGTCAGAGGGCTTTGCAATGCTGATGAGCTGGACAAAAGCCTAGATATACTGGACCAGATGATGAAGTATTCCGTCGGTGTTACCCCTGCATTGGAGGAGTTTGTGCGTGTAGCTTTTGGGAAGGTTGGGAGGAATGAAGATATTGATAGAGTTTTAAATGAAAATAGGTGGAGAGTCCCTGGACGTCAACCTCGATCTTTTGGACAGTCACCACGGTCACCCTCTGGACCTGCTGAGATGGGTGGATGGCAGTCATCAGGTTCTCCACAGATGGGAGGACAGCAATTTTCCGGACCTTCTCAAATACCAGGACAGCAGCCATGGTGATGGAGATCAGCGTAGATATTGATGGGGCAGGGGTGAATTCAAGGTTTCATTCAGTTTCACTCTGAATCTCACCCCTTTTGTGCATCTATTTTTATTATGGTTTAGCTATTCTTGTATTCGAGGATATCTCACAAATATATTTGAAAGTTAGATACATAACTTTATGTCATGTTTAACTTCTTTATTGAGAACTCTGTGCCAAAAATTGTATTAGAGCTACCCTTGTTTGTCATTCAGTAATAATACTAATTCTGGCAAAACTAATCATGGTCTTATTTGACTGCAACTGCTTCTTTGCTTTTAATGCTTATTAAGTTAAACATAGTGTGAATTTTTTCATATCTTTGGCTACAAATACTAGCTCACTTGATATCTCTGTGTGTGTGTGTGAGAGAGAGCATATTTCAGGCTTGTTTGTGGTTACATTAATTCACGTTATCACAATTTTATGGAGAATCACAATAGAGACAAAGTGAGAGCTGATAGGTGAAAAGGTAAAGATGGTTTTGTATTTGTTAACCAGACAATTTTTTTGTTGGTCATAGTTCTTTGCTTGAAGGGCAACCTCTTGCAGTAGGTTGTTAGCATTAATCTTATTAATAACTTTAGATTCTCCTGTTCCACTCTCTCCTTCAGAAAAGACTGATGTGCTAGATCAACCAGTTATATTTGCATCCCCCTTACTCTTCCAAGAATACTTCAACAGCCTCTTCAATCCCTTGGGTGTGCATCCTTTCTGTAGATAATTGCAGGAAGGCTTTCAGCATCTCTTTATCCAGTAGTATCAGCTTCACTACTTTCTTCTTGCAGCATCTGTGACAGAGGGTGACATTCACATGAACTAGCCAATTCAACAGGTGCAAAGCTGGCTGCAGTTGTTACTTTGCCTTTTTTTTGCTGCTTTTAGTGAAGTTTTATTGCCACTTCTCATTCACTCCTGTTAATCGTTTATTGCCATGACTTACAAGTAGCAGGTGAGATGATCTGGATGAAACCCTCTTTGTATTTGAAGATTTTGGAGTTCATTGCTTGTATAATAGCAGGCTGAGAAAGATTATTAACCATCTTTTCTGAGAATTCTTAACAGATTTTTGGGTTTTTGTTGGACGATCCTAATTACAAAAGTATTCACATCGGTGGAAGCTATTTTTGCTTTCCTGTCACCAAGAATGTTCGGCATTGCAGCAGGCTTTCCAGCATTCTCGCCTTTAAGTTTTGATCCCCAATGGTCATAAAACCCACGTCTCTGCTCCGAGGGCAGATTTTTTGGGCAACGAGATATGTTTCTTTGGGAGGTCAGTAATCTAATCTCTTGGTTTACTTTCTAAAAGATTCATTGCAATTTAAAAAATCCATGCACTTCTTGGACGAAATTAGGATCAAACAGTAGGAGGGGTCAAGATGTCTAATTTCAAAATACCAGGGACTTATTAAGCATTTAAATTAAAATTTAGGGGGGGGGGGGCTTACTTTGACTAGGCTTAATTTTCCGTGTTTGGGTAATTTCGTACTTGGACATGAGGATGTGTGCTCAAGTAAGATAGTTAAGGATATAGCCACATAGGTTGCATACTTACTGGTTACTATATATCCGAATTCTGATTTGGTCGGGAAGGAGCAACTCAGCTGTTATCTCAAGTAAGATAGTTATTTCTTTTGTTACTAGAACCAAACTAGATTGTCCGGTTGTCCTGAAAGTTGACTAGTCCAACTAGTATAATTAAACTGGATTTAATTTGAACTGTCATAAACTGGTAAAAAGTTAGAAATTGGGTAAAACCCGGATAAACCAAATTTTAAATTTTTTAATTTCTTTTTCCAGTTTTGGGTTAACCTAAATAATTGAAAAAAAGGGGGAGAAATTAGTGAACTATCATAGGTCTAGTTTATATTTTTTAGAGTGGTTTAGAAGAATAAGGAAGAAAGGTTCGAAAGCAGCTATGATATTGTGAACTCAATGCTTTTATAATAACTTCTAATTATTTTGTTATCGAAATATGATATGTTTAAAGAAGTCCTTTTCTCTGATAAAGTGGTCTATTATATCTTTTTAGTAATAAAGTGACAGTAAATCTCAATATGTTTGGTTTGTTCATGATATACTGGATTAGTTGCTATATGTAAGGCTGCCTACAATAACAAAAGAACTTTATTGACTTCTTTATTCCAAGATCTTTGAGCAAACCTATTAGCCTAATAACTTGTGATGTTACTGCTGCCATACTTCTAAGATCTTACTACCATAATCCATTTCTTTGGCTTCCAAAACATCAAAGCATACTTTACTGTAGTCAACTTCAGATTCTGCTCTAATGGCGACAAATACATTACTCCCCTAGATGGTAGACAAGCTCCTATGCATGCTTTCGTTGATTCAACAAAATACCTTTTTGAGATCTGAACACTTTAATCCCAAGAAAATATTTCAGTTCATCCATGTTAGCATAGCATGACCACAATCTTACCTTTCTGCCCTTTTGTGAACAATGAGTAACCATATCTGCTTCGTTCATAATTAGTGGATAACAAAATTTCAGTGAGCCTTATATTCCGCTGTCTGGGCACTTGCTTTGTACCTTTCAACCTTGCAAAGACAGCCATGAACACAGAACACAAACATAAAAGAACAAAAATCGAAGAATCAAAGGATCTAAATCATGAAAAAACTAGCAGTCAACGAGAAAATCAGATCGAACGAGCTCACGTTGAATTGAATTGAATGAAGTTTCTTCAAGCGTCGGTGTGTGGGAGAGCGTTAGTTTTCTCGTTCTAATTTACGTTCGGTTGATCTGTTATTCTAATAAAGTCATGCTGGTTGTTTGCTACCATCCTTGACTTTATTGGTTATTGTTGCGCAGGTTGTTGCCTCTGTTGCTGTTCATTGGTATCATTTTGTTGTTGCCTTTGCATGTGTTTCTAGTACATTGAATTTTAGGTTTTCATTTGCTGGTATATTTCGATTTCGTATCGTACACATGCATTCGGCTTAATTTGCTACATTCTTGTGGACTGACTTGTAAGTAGTAGGCTATTTGATTGTACTTGCACTGTTCTCATTTAGTTTGCCAATTGATTTAATCAAAGAAGCTTCTATTGGTGAGACCATATAGAGTTGACTAATGGAAGATGTAAAGTTAATTTTGCAAATAAAAATTTCCATTGATGGTGAGGTAATTGGTCTAATCAAACACTTCAATTGTTAAAGATTTGATAGATTTTTTGGAGTCTTTGTATTTTGGCCCGGATCCAATGAAATTGAGTGACTAACTCTCAAAAATTATGAATTAAGATTGGATTAAATCGAAAAATTGGGTCTGAATGGCTTTAAAAAGGATATTTTTGAGGAAGTTATGGTTGTTAGGGGGGTCAAGAGTACAAATTACTCATTTGTGGAAAATATGATGCACTTAAGTGTTACCTAGGGATGTGCAAAAAATTGATCCGCATGATTTGATCCGTTTTTTTTATGATCCGATCTAAAAAGTTGGATAATCGAATTGATATAGAACATGACATTTTAAAGGGTTTTTTGTTATATATTGGGGTTAATTATTATTTTGGTCCTTCCTCTTTTGATTGTGGTATAATTTTGCAATAATTTGTTTATATTTTTATTCAATTTAATCTCTTTATTTGTTTAGACAGAGGCTGGATGCACTCCAGGGCTTCGTGGTATCGATTTATACATATTGTTAACTCTTTGACAATGCGCATACACCTTATAAAGAAAGCGATTTGAACTTGTGTCTCTTAGAATGATTATTATTCGTTTTTTGATTGAGACACTTGTTGGGTTCTTGTTCAAATTTTTAAATATTATTTTTAAGAAAAGGACACATTCACTTATTTACACCGTTATAAATATTTTTAAGCACTAATCACTTATTTATAGAATTATAAATAAACATTGATAAAATATAATAGATGTTAGGGGTGGGCAAAAAATCCAGTTATTCGGTCCCGGAATTGATTTCAGTGGGACTGGGATCATATCTAAAATTTAGGTTCTGGTTGTGATCGAGACCGGGACTGAATCTTGATTTTCTAGACCCAATACCTAGTGGGTATCCGGTACTGGTCTGTTGAGACCACTTTAGCTGAAGTTTTGGTGAATATGTGTAACCCCCTAGACCCGTCTATGCGTTACGACGGATCCTAGGAAGTCACATTAGGGTCACAAGAGCGACCCACAGTGAAAAATACACATGAAAATATTTTTTTCTCGAAACACTTATTAAACTGTAAAATCAACTTCTGTTTAAAATAAAATTTTTGGAAATCATTTAAACACATAACAAAAATTTCAGAAAGCATTTTACAAACACTGACATGAAACAATACATGACATACATGCCCACTAACTATACAGTACCGTACTCCAGAGGCAACGCCGAGGGAACTCCGAACACTGATGTCAACCGTTATACCATGCTATAATCTTTTAACCTGCGATGATAAAAATAACGTGAGCTTGGAAAAGCTCAGTAATACAGAACTACCAAAAGATGCTATAAGCTCATGCAGACATATGGTAGGCATAACATTTTTAAGATGTTCCAAGCAATACTTGTCTCCATTTATGTTTCGCTAATTTAGTGAAGCACTATTCTTGATATCGTTAAAGCAGGTTTTGAGTTCGTAGAGTTGTATATGCAGAAAATTTCCGCTGAAAGACTCACTCAACAGTAAGGTGTGCGTAGGGATGGGCACGGAACCCGGACCCGACGAGTTCCGACCTGACCCGGCTCGATCGGGTCGAGTATTTTTATGAAAAAATCGGGTTCGGGTCGGGTCGGGTTTTTGTGTAGGGTGAGGTCGGGTTCGAGTTTTAGGGTGAAAAAATCCAACCCGACCCGGGATTAATAGTGTAATTTTCCCTTAAATTTTTTAGGGATATTTGTAATAATACCCATTTTTTATATATATTTTTATAATTAGGTCCTTAAAATTAATTTTTTATTTACAATTTAGTCCTTAAATTTATTATTTTTTATAATTAAGTCTCTTGAAATTATTTTTTTACAATTTAGTCCCTAAAATTGATTTTTTATATAGGTCGGGTCGGAGTCGAGTTTAAGGTATTTATTTTCGGGTCGGGTCGAATTTTTTAAAAGATATGATTGGGTTGGGTCGGGTTCGGGTTAATATTTTCGGGTCGGGTTCGGGTGGACCAAAAACCCGGCCCGACCCGTGCCCATCCCTAGGTGTGCGGCTCAATCCAGATTAGTCAGGAAGAAACCCGGAAGGGCAACCAAATATATATATATATATCTCATTCATCCACCCACTGTTGAACCCGATTGTCGGCACTCGGCATTGCATTATCCCATGTGGGTTCAGTCATTTTGTTTTGCTCGCAACACCAATCAATATCTCAAACATCATCGCTTCATAACTGTTACCATCCAATCACTAATTCCCATTCTAATCCCTCTATCTCGTAATCAACATGATCATTAAAGCAACGAAATTGTACAACTAGTGTGATGTCCCCATCTGGACCGTCAATCTCCCAATAACATTGGTGTCCATGTCTTTCAAAGGGTCCAATCATCTGTTCCATGGCAGCATTTATAGACTATAGTGTGAATGTGCAAATGCCATACGCTTAATGTTTAGTCTCCACTCCACTTCCTCGGTTGCCATAAATAGAACCTCATCATCTTCATCTTCATCTTCAAGTAAATGAAAATGGAGGAGTGGCATATTTGGTCTCTAAGTGTTGGGGTTGTGGGAGTTGTTTGCTTCTTGGTTCATCATGTGTGTAACACCATGTGGTTCCGGTCGGAAAGGCTGAGGAGGAAGCTGTGGGTGCAGGGCATCAAAGGTCCATCGCCTTCATTCATGTACGGCAACCTCCCCGAGATGCAAAAGATCCAAGCCAAGGCTCTCGCCTCCGCTCCCGATAATGCCGATATCGTCGCCCATGACTACACTTCCTCTCTTTTCCCCTATTTCGTGCAGTGGAGAAAGGAATTCGGTAACACCCTTCCTCTCTTTTGATTGTCCATCAACTCGAATATTTCTACAAATTTTTTACACTATTGTCACAACTCTCCACCTTTAACCATCGAAAATATGTTTCAAAGTTTTATCACTGTGCCATTGACTTGAATGTGATTACCTTCCTTTGGAAATACATGCATACCTCTCTCTATCATACAAACTTTTTATTTAAAATTGGATAAATTCTTGACTTTTGAGAGCTTAACAAAAACCAACACCAATTTTTTTTAAAAGAAAATTTTGTATGATCTGATAGGGGATTGGACTGCTCTTGTCTTGACTCCATTATAGAGAGCAATGTATTATTAGTTTAGTAGTGATTGAAGTAAGCTGTGCTAGCTAATTGTTATGCTTGGGAAGAGGCATAAACATTAATCTTATTTCAGAAAGAATAGATGTCTTGATATATATAAGCGGTGACGCTGCATATCCTATTAAACATGTTTTTTGAGAAGTAAGTAATAATTTAGTAATAACTGTCAAATTTCACGCCGAGCCTAGTAAACAACCGCGACATTATATATATCTTGCAGGTCCAATATACACGTATTCCACAGGGGCGAGGCAGCATTTGTATGTGAACCAGGCAGAGCTGGTGAAAGAAATGAACCAATGCATCAGTTTGGGTTTAGGTAAGCCTTCTTACATAACAAAGAGACTGGCACCTATGCTCGGCAATGGCATTTTGAGATCCAATGGCCTCGTCTGGGCACAGCACAGGAAAATAATTGCCCCCGAGTTCTTCATGGACAAGGTCAAGGTAATGTATTCAAACTCAAACCACTGCATTATTAATAAATCATGTGCAAACTAACAGTGCATTTAGAAATCTTGGGTTTAAGCAGCTAATGGTGGGGCTAATGGTGGAGTCCATGCAACCTGTTGTAAGACAATGGGAGGACAGCATCGAGGCCGGAGGCGGAGTGGTGGCAGACATCAGAGTGGATGAGGATTTGAGGGGCTTCACTGCAGATGTAATCGCTAGAGCTTGTTTTGGGAGCTCTTATTCTAAAGGCAAAGAGATCTTTTCCGAGCTTCGGAAACTTCAGACGCTCATTTCCAGGCAAAGCTTCCTTTTCGGAGTTCCAGGCTACGGGTGCGTATGCACTTTAATCGATGTCGCACACATCGTGCAGACATGCTGTTCGAACCTAGAACACTAAGCATGGAAATCAAATCCAACATCTTATAGTCATACTTTTGTAAAGTATGTATCTTTGCATTATTACTCTCTTGTATATTGATGCTATTGCAAATGCAGATTTCTGCCTATGAAGAAGCAAAATGAGATCAATAATTTGGAGAGGGAGATAGAGTCATTAATCTGGGAGACGGCGAAAGAGCGCGAAAGCAAATGCAAAGAGGCATGTTCGTTAGAGAAGGATCTATTGCACCTGATACTGGAAGGGGCCTTGAATGACCAAAGTCTTGGTCAGGATGCATCCAAGAACTTCATAGTTGATAATTGCAAGAACATATACTTTGCTGGCCATGAGTCTACTGCTGTCGCCGCCTCTTGGTGCCTCATGCTGCTCGCGCTGCATCCCGAGTGGCAATCTCGTGTTCGGGCAGAAGTCGTTCAAGTTTGCGGAGACAGCTTACCGGATGCAGACTCCGTCTCCCGCCTGAAAACCGTAAGTAACAAAAGCCAAGTCTCACACACTCTCAACATATAGGTAAGAAATGATACAATGCTGTTGGCTGGTTGCAGGTAACCATGGTGATTCAAGAAGCTCTGCGTTTATATCCACCGGCGGCATTCGTGTCAAGGGAGGCCCTTGAGGACATCCAACTTGGACATGTGAGTATTCCCAAGGGAGTATGCTTGTGGACTCTGATCCCAACTCTGCATAGGGACACTGAGATTTGGGGTTGGGACGCCAATGAGTTCAAGCCAGAGAGGTTCACTGATGGGGTTTCTAAAGCTTGCAAGTATCCTCAAGCCTATGTTCCATTCGGAGTTGGTCCTCGGTTGTGCTTGGGCAGAAACTTGGCCATGGTTCAGTTAAAAATTGTGCTCACCCTCATAATCTCCAAATTTAGCTTCTCTCTGTCGCCAAAATATCGACATTCTCCTGCTTATAGAATGATCGTAGAGCCTGGGAATGGTGTACATATTCTGATTCAAAACATCTAACACCATCCTGTCCTATTCCTAAGTAGGTACTTACAGGGCAGGATTTCTAGTTTATCTTGTTCTTCGTTTTTCTCTTGTCCTGCTTCCAGTTTTATGTTTAATTTCAATGAAAAAATTAAATCCTTGGAATGGAACGGGATGAAGGAAATAATAATTTCAATCTATTGTTTAATTATCATGATAATAGTAAGTTTTAGTGTAAACTACATGAATGATCATATATAATTATGAGGAGGTTCTATTTTAACCATCATTCTTTTAATTTTGCCAATAAGACCACTTAACTATTTAAATGATATCAATCAAGTCACCTATTGTTAAAACCTAACAGAGAGGGTGACATACTAACATGACATTTAATAGAACTTTATGTAATTACACATTTAGTCTCGTTACTTACATATTCTATCAATTTGGTCTTATTTTTAATTTAATTCAATAAATTAATCATTCAATTAGGTGGTGACACATGCCATCACCTGATTAGAGGGGAAAAATAAATTTATTATATCAAATAAAAAAGTTTAAATTCCTCCAATAAGGTGATGAATCTATCACCACTTAATTGAATTAAATTAAAATTATGACCAAATTAATAAAATATATAAATAAAAAAACCAAATGTGTAATTATACAAGTCTATGTTAACTGCCACATCATCTTCTCTATCAAGTCTCAACGGATTATGTCTTAACGGTAGGTGACTTAATGATATGTTTAAATGATTTTATTGGTAAAATTGAAAAAATGATGGTCAAAATAGAAGAAAAATTAAAAGATGAGCACCACGCTTGGTAGGATTTTCCGATTAAAACGAATACTTAATAAAAATTGTTCAAAAATATATTGTCGAATAGTTGATCGTTTTAAATCGATTAATTACTAATTAACAAGTCAAGTCAATAACATGCAAGGCGAATTAATATGTCGAGTCATTTATATACAGGTCAATTAAGAGGTGAGTCAACAACAAGTTGAGTTCATTACAGATCAAGTAAAATCGAATCTCAAATTGTTTCTAGTCAAGTTATATCATATATTTTTAGGTTAATTTTAAGTTTATGTTCATATCAGGTCAAGTTCGATTATCGCATTATCGAATTGATTTTAGTCGAATTTTTTTTTACACCCCTTGTTGAAATGTCAATTAACTCCCATAAAATCATGTAAGGGCCTTCACGCATCACCCTCGGACAATCTTCATCCAAAAACAACACAGGGTTCCATAGGGTTTGGATTCTTGTGCTTTCTATTCTGTTTTAGACTTCCATCCCGTTTCTTATACTAATTGCCCTCGGTTTAGGGTTTAGATAGATTATGATTACTTTAGGTAATGAATAAAAAATGAAATTTAATGATTAAACGATGTGTGCTACTGTTAAGCAAGGCAAGCAGACGGGTATGGAGATGGAATTCTCAATGGCTTCAACAATTCATCAAACCTTTCAATATTTTCGCAAAATGCGAGACTGGATTTCAAGAATTTCATCGGTAAGAATCCATCCTTGTTTCATATCTGTAATAAATATCAATCCTTTGCTTTAGAATTTAGTCATTGTTTCGGAACCAGGCTAATCTGAAATGCAATCCGATTTCTGACAATGTTATCTTTTTTGAAATCTTCTCTGTGTACCCGTATATGTGTTTGGACTCGATTCTCGCTTTCATGCCCTCCTAGTACTAAAATGCTTTACTCTTTCCCCTTACGCTACACAGTGCATCTGCTTCAAAGCTAGAGAAATGGAGTTAAGGCGCAGTCTTTATGGGGATAGCATGCAGGGATCGTCTTCCCAACTTATTCGGCAGTTCGTTACTTTCAATTGCGCCGCAATGAGCAAGCCGGCACAACTTGTCAAATTCAGAGTTTCCTTGTTGTTATACATGCATCAGGTTAGAGCTATCATTATTACTTCCCTTTTTTCACTGCTTGAAGAAAAGTAACACACTTTGTGCCTTAGATTAGTAATGAGATGAAATTCCTTATCATACTTGTTGCTCAATTTGTTCTTAAGCGCAACTTTGAAGTTGTAGTTCATTTAAGTCAGTGCACTAAAATGTCTAATATACAGTCACTGGTTTGAGAACACTTAAAGAAACGGTTTAGCTAACAATGATGTCTATATGATGAGCTTGCCGAGCATATGTTCTTATCACTTCTTTTTACCTTTTTTGCAGCTAGATTATTTTTCCAGCATATTCATAATATAAATTTCAAAGTCTTCTGGCTAAATTTTTGCTTAAAAATCTTGACAAATCAAGAACTGTTCGAACATCCAAATCCGCTTGAAATGAAGATTTTTACTTCTTTCCTTTTCATGGTTTTATTACTTTCCTGCATATTCATCATATAAGTTTGAATCTCTGCTATCTAAATTCTTGTTTTTAAACAAACAGTTACTTGTTAGAAAATCTAAATGTTTTAGAAATGAAGACATCCGTGTTACTTATTTTTCCTTGCTTTTCAGGCTGATATTGAGTTGTAAGTGAAACTTTTGATTTTTTGTCCTTATTGACGTAATCAGAGCGTCACTACAATAGAACAGTTTTTTTTGCTCAGCGTACATATGTCAATTCTAACTCTCCATGCAGCAAGAACCTTTTCTGGCCATTCTGTGTTAATATCGAGGCAAATCCACCTAGGTTACCATAAATGGCTAATTAATTAAGATGCCTTATAAAACGGCCGTGTTCTCCTCATCAAAACTTCACAAAACAGAGAGAAAAAAATATAGGTCTTGTCAATTTTATCTGAAATCTAGCAAATTCTTTCATCGCTGGTTTGCTCGAAAGAGGCGGAGTTGGTAAGTCTGTTCGTCTTGGATTTTGTCAAAAAAATTTGAGTGCATTCTTCGAAGTATTTTTTTTTATATCTTAAATGCTCTAATTGTTTTACCATTTCGAATCTAAGCCAATATAGTTTTTGAAATCATGTTTCTGTTTATATGTATGCATCATTTACATTATTAAATTGGATTATTTTATTACGAAACTGTTGGTTATATTTTAGGAGATCAGGTTCACTTTTGTCAGATTGGGAAAAATTTTAAAGTATATTCATGAGAAAAGAAAGTCTTAATCTGGCCATCAAAAAGAAGGCTGCTTTTTTGTCGTTGTTGTGTGCGCTAAAGAATTGTTGTCATTCATGATGTATCCTGTAAAAATGTTGATATTCTACTATCTTGTTAGACAATGGGTCCAATTTTTTGGTGATGGTTACAAGATAATGTTGAAACTGCTACTGTTTTGGGGCTGACAATCCTGAGATTCAAAGTAGCTTGGTTTAAGACTTTTCAAGCAGTACTTTTCTGGAGCGCTGTGTATAAGTTGGTCACTTTTGGTATGAGAGATGATATTGTTTATTGGACGGGATTAAAAGATGCCCAAGGAGGAGGTCGACATAGCAAAGGAAATGATGAAGCAGGGAATGGAAGAATCCTTGATTCATATGGACAATATATGTCTACCATTCTCTATGTTTCTTTCTTCCCCTAACACTTGTGAAACTATTTAATCTCACATGTTTTCTTTTTGTTTTTTAGAGAGAAAAAAAGAAGTGTTGCTGAACTATCATACAAGGAACAAGTTTTTTGATGCACATGCATGTAACTTGTCTGATATGGACAAGAACTATTGCATAGACATCATAATATAATCTTCATCTAATATTTTCCTAAATAAGATGCTATTAAATTAGACCTGTTTTCTACTACAAGTGAAGCTAATTATGCTAGTTTCCTGTTGTTCAATTTGAAATTTGACATGATATTTTTCCACTCTGTACTGTATTTCCTACCTTGACATTTATGACTTGACTTTTGAAACAGGCAGACAGAAACAAAGGGGAAAAACTCGTGCTTCTTTTCACAAATAAAGGTACAAAAGTGCATCTTTTGACTTTTATCGTGAGAAGGAAGAGAGTAATACATTATGTCAAGTGGGGAATATAGAAGGAGTCCGCGGATAGTTGAATTGGATGCACGGAAAGCACAAGCAAGGAGAAAAAATAAGGGCAATGTGATATGTGAAGTGACAGACAAGGAGGAACAAGAGAAGGGGCGGGATATTTTGAAACAAAAGCGTGGAAGGAAAAAGGTTAAGGTCAGAACTGTCCAAGATCTTGTTGTTAATTCAGTTGAATATCACATTCAGAAGGTACCTTCTGTTGCTTATCCATTTTAAATGTTTTATCTTGCAGTTGCACTTATTCATTTATTCTCTCGATGATAGAACTAGACCTTTTAAAAATTCCTCGACCAAGTTTTTTTTTTTTGAAAAATTGAGAAATAAAGCTTCTTTCCGATTTGAGTTTATTCAAGTTGGATTAAACAGTTATAGAACTAACAATATGGAGATAGGGAGGACTAGAAACATGTAAGAAATGTCAAATGCATTCCAAGCATATGACATGATGCAGAATGTTATGGTTAAAATAGGGCAGCACATGTTAAGAATATGATGCAGAGTAATGTCTAAAAATTTATCAACAAAGCTTCTCAAAGGTGAAGATGTTTATTATGATAGAAAGTAATGGAGGGTGAGAGGAAGTAAGGTTAGTGTGAAGGAAGAAAGTTCTTAATTTGGTACATGAAGGGGAAATATGTGGAGTTTAGAGGTTGGTTTTATAGATGTATCTCTGCTCACAGAAGGGGTAATGAAAGTATCACTAATGTCTTATTAATAATATAAAGAGGTATTACCAGCATATGTATGCCATCTGTTCTTTATGCCATATGATTGAATTTGAGTAAGAAAGTTTTAGGAGCCATTGGGCTCACTGTAATGGATGTGACAAATTATATAAGCCTGCCAAATCAATTTTTTGAATACCAGTCGATAGAACTAATTTAAGATTTCCTTAAATGTCCAAGAAAGTGATTTAGATCAGAGCTTTATTCTTTTGTGACAGTTTGATTGCTCTGTCAGTTGATTCTAATAGCTACTAGTTTAGTGATTTAAGATATTACATATGTTTCAAGGAGTGATCCTATCAAAAGCCTCATTATTTCATAGTTATGATGCCAGTGATAACTAAACTTGATTGGAGTGTCATTTGATGGTAATTGCTCAGCTATTGTAGATGATAAATTGATTATAGTGTGAAAGTTTAAGTTGGGTCCTGTATCACAAAGATTTTGAGAAAACCAAGAAGGTGTTTGCTTGTCATTTAAAGAAATGATGTTATATTTAACAAATACAGGATCCTAACTAATATATTTGCAGTTTTGTAAAGTACTATTAGATTCATAACATCTCATGTTAGAATCTTTCTAGTTTCTAGTTTCTACAGATTATTTGTTTGTCTTAATTGACCAGTAAAAAATGTAATCCTTCTTAGTGCAGATGCCCTCCAACATGTGTATAATAACAGAGCCTTTTTTCTGGATAATAGGTGCTAATGTTGTATCTTTTAAATACAAAATATGCTAAAAGTGGATGAAAAACAGGAGTCCTTGACAGTTTTTTTGTGCAAATATATGAAAGTTGATTGGCACTAGTTTACTGATACAGTTTATTTCTGTGTTTGTTTGAGATAGCTATAGTAATCCATTTTTGTTCATTTTCATATTATGTTAAAGCTTATTTGATTCAACTGCAGACTGACGCAGGGAATGATGAAAATGGCCTTGTAAAAAATGCTGGTTAGCTCATGCTTTAATTTAAAACTGAAAGTGCAGTTTTATCATTTCTTATGTGTAATCACGATGATCTATTCAATAGTTATTCATTTATTGCTCATCGTGCATTAAGCAGCTGTTGCGACTTCTGGAGATGCAATACCCGAAAAAGGCAAGCTTGAACTGCTACTTGGTATACTGCAGAGGTATGTAATTATCTTGTAGACTAGGCAGGCTCCAATAATTTCAACTAAGAAACATAATGGAGTAAATATCTTATTTCCTTCTACGAAAAAAAACTGACTTATATGCTAGTGATTGTTTAGAGATTTGCTTTGCTATTGTCCTTTTCATCTGACTTGCAGGAGAGACACATATAAGATATTTGCTGAGCCAGTAAACCCAGAAAAGGTAATTGTTTTATCTGTCTTCTTTTTCAAGCCTTCTATTTCTCTGTCCATAATAACAGTCCCCTTTCGAATTTTTCAAAACCTGTGATTATTGGTTAACATCTTAAAATTTTAGACAATCTCTAATTTCTATCAAAATAAAAAAGATGGGCTGAAAGCTAAAAATATGTTGATGTTTTTGAAAATTCTGAAGAGGGACTGTGATCATGGAAAGGGACATAATCAGAGTTGGCTAATAACTTCATTTCTTAATATGAAAGGTTGAATATTATTATGATGTCATCAAAGAACCAATGGATTTTGGCACAGTTGCAAAGAAACTGAATGAAGGATGTTATCAAACACTGGAAGAATTTGAGGTCTGCTCCCAAAATGGTTGCCTATCTTTTTGTTTGACCACTTATTTTGGGTTTGGAAGACTTTTATACTGTTCCATAATTTAGGAATCAAATCGTTTTCTTATGTGCCTTATTATCAATGATAATCATGTTATTACAACAGCTTGTGGGCACAGCATCTCTTTTTCACGTTCTGGAGACAAATAATTTACTCTGGAAACTAGGAATATATGAACTCTCTTTGTTTTAAGCGGTGCATTAATTAGAATTTGACTTTCTGTGAGCAAAAAGCAGTTATTTTCTGTTATTCCTTACATTCTTGTGCTACATATATGACTTGCTATTCTACTCATATTAAACTGGCTCAGGCCAAATAATTTACTACTTCCATCACAAAGGTATAGCAAGCAATTAGGGATGTTTGTAATATTAGTAAATTCTGGATCCGCATGTCCTATTTTACATACTTTCACTTGTGGAGTCAGGTATAGATATAGGTAATAACCATCCACAATTACAGCCCATTCCATATTTTAAAACCATGATGACCCAGGATTCAAGACCTTCTATGGTGCTTCTTGTCATATAAAATTTATGGATCATTTTTATTAATTGGTTCCTTCCATACTCTTACACAGCATGATGTATTTTTGGTATCCAACAATGCCATGGTTTTCAATGCTTCAAATACCATATACTACAGACAGGTAAGTCAACCAATTTTTTACTGATTATGTGAACTTTGTGACAATATCCTCTGCATATTGGTCGCCGGTATTTGATGTTCGTAGGATTTTTTTTGGTTCCTGAACTAAATTTTTGGTTTTCCAGGCACGTGCACTGAAAGAACTAGCTACAAAGCTATTCCATGCTCTTAAAACTGATCCTGAAAGCTTAGAAACTGAAGCTTCGGTACAAAAAATGGGACCTGGTAGGAGAACAAAGGCTGGAGTTGGAATTCTGAACTGTAACAACAAGAGTAATACTAGGATCGCAGCAAGGGGTAGGTCATGCTGCCCAATTGGGTGTATCTAGTTTGTTCTTTTTCTTTATTGACATTTAGTTTAAGCATGTCTGCCTTCTTTTACTCTAAATATATATTGATAAAAAATAAATGTTACTTAATGGTGTAAGTATCAAATATTAAGAACTAAAATATATGCATATTGAGATATATACGAGTATCTGCAAATACAATGCGACAGTAGATATTTTAAGTGATAAAGGTTGTCATATAACTCCCAAACATGTGATGTTCTTTTGTACTTAGCTTAATCTTATTTAAATTGATTTGCTGGGTTTCAAAATTATGTTTAAACAGGCTATAGAGCTCATAGACGATTTAATGACGTTGATGTGGAAAGGCGTCGAACCTATAGACCTTGGGAGTCTTTTCGTAGTGAGAATGGATCATTAATCTCGGCAGTTTATAACAATCCAAAGCAACTTGGGCTGGTGAGTATTGTTTCTTCTAATCTTGCCACATACACAATCTATGGAAATGGTGTCGATATATTTCAAAAATCAAAATCTTTTTTATTTCTTGAATATGTTAAACTGTCTTCATTACACTCAATGCAAAGTATGCTTTATATAAGATCAGTATGAGTAAACTTTGAGGTCATACTTTAAACATGCAAGTGGTAGTTACTAGTGGGAGTAATATGGTGCAGGAATGACATTTGTGTTTCAGTTGGTATTGAGGTTTTAAATATATCAGCCACTTCTTGAAATATGAATAGATGAATTAAAATCAATTCTTGATAATGATTTAAAATAAAATAAAAAAGCAATGGGAATTCTTGTTTAAAGTTAGAAGATTTTGAACAAGCTTTCAAAATACACAAATTTGTTGATTTATGTATTTTTAACACCATGATTATAGAACATGAAAGATAGATATTTGGCAAATGATATGAGACTTAACGATATGTGATTCAATACTACACATAATATTGCACGCTTATAGTATTAGACTATAAGTTCAAGCAGGTGTGAAACATTACAAGATTGATAAATATATTCAAACTTTTTAAAGTTCAATATTTTCAAATAAATTATATGAGACTTAACGATATGTGATTCAATACTACACATAATATTGCACGCTTATAGTATTAGACTATAAGTTCAAGCAGGTGTGAAACATTACAAGATTGATAAATATATTCAAACTTTTTAAAGTTCAATATTTTCAAATAAATTATAGTTAAGAAAATATGTCACAACTTAATGTGGTAACTCTTAATTTAAGAAGTCAAGACTCAAGAGCTGAAGGAACTCTTGAACCAAGAACAAGGGTTGATTAAAAAAGCTTCCAGAACAAAGTTTGAGCCTGATGATTCAATTTCTTTTTCTCAAGTAAAAATTGTGCCCAGATCTCCAGGTCTTTAATTTTTTTATATTTTATTTTAAATGGTTAGTGTGTGATGTGTGATGATGAAACAATTTTAATTGCCTCAAACTTACTATTGCATTCTCTTGGAGTTTATCAGTAAGAAATCTTCTATGTTTACATAGCTTTCTCTGCTGACATGCACTTCACTAAATATACAAGAATAAAATCAATGAAGTGTTTTCAATCAAAAGCCTTATGAGAATAGCATTCCCCTTATAGTCATATATTATTTACTGATCACTTGTCCTGTCCATTCAGAATGTCGAGGCAGATATTGGATATCTAGAGAGCTTAAAGCGGTTTTCTAAAGATTTGGGTCCAGTAGCTCAAAAGGTTGCCATGAAGAAGGTAGAGAGTTACGTTTCTGAAGCTGTGAGAGTTTGGCACGCGACTACAAATCGTCAGGTCTGGCCCCCAAATATGCAAATTCCTAATCCACTGGTTGCATCAAATATAAAGGTTGCTCCATCTATTAAAGTCCCTTCAAGTACACCTGGATGCCAAAATATTTCAGGTGATAAAATGAACATTCTCGGTGGATTCTCACTTGGAGGACAGGCATCAATTGATGATAATAGGACCATAAATAATGCTTTAACTGGAGGAATTAGTCAATCCAGTGGCAGAGTGGAAAGTCTTGGTGACCTCCAAGGTAACATGATTCCGTCTGTGAGTAGGGGTTTTGCTCCATCTTTACATCTCCTTGGGGATTCTAGTGGATTTCAAACATTGGCAGGCAAAACAATGGATGGTCCATCCTACTTTTGGAATAGAGGAAAGGTGTCTGCAGGTTATAATGTGGACATGAATGATGCTTTAAATAAAGGTAAAGGAAAACTTGGAGATGAAGTGGACTTCCAAAAAAAGCTGATGCAACCCTTGAGAGTGGGTTTAGATAGCGGAGTTTCTTTCAAGGATTATGCTACTAATCAAAGCAATGGGGTTCACTTGGAGTCTTCTTTTCCCAATTATGGTTCAGGGAAAGGAAAACTTGGAGATGGAGTGGACTTCCAAGAAAAGCTGATGCAACCCATGAGAGTGGGTTTAGATAGCGGAGCTTCTTTCAAGGATTATGTTACTAATCAAAGCAATGGAGTTCACTTGGAGTCTTCTTTTCCCAATTCTGATTCAGGGAAAGGAAAACTTGGAGATGGAGTGGACTTCCAAGAAAAGCTGATGCAACCCATGAGAGTGAGTTTAGATGGCGGAGTTGCTTTCAAGGATTATGCTACTAATCAAAGCAATGGGGTTCACTTGGAATCTTCTTTTCCCAATTATGATTCAGGGAAAGGAAAACTTGGAGATGGAGTGGACTTCCAAGAAAAGCTGATGCAACCAATGAGAGTGGGTTTAGATAGAGGAGTTGCTTTCAAGGATTATGCTACTAATCGAAGCAATGGGGTTCACTTGGAGTCTTCTTTTCCCAATTATGGTTCAGGGAAAGGAAAACTTGGAGATGGAGTGGACTTCCAAGAAAAGCTGATGCTACCAATGAGAGTGGGTTTAGATAGCGGAGTTGCTTTCAAGGATTATGCTACTACTACTAATCAAAGCAACGGGGTTCACTTGGAATCTTCTTTTCCCAATTATGATCCAGGGAAAGTAAAACTTGATTTATCCTCATTGTGGAATACAAAGGGCAAACAAAAGGAATTAGGCGAGACAAGCATGATGATCAATCCAACCAATGTGGATAATAGTGTACAAAATGCTGGGCATGCTTCTTCGTGGTGGAGGATGCAAGAGTGTCTCCCTCAAAGTAACAGTGGCGCTTCCTCATCTGCATGGCGTTCACCTTCTCAAGTCATGACAGGGTTGAATGGATTTCAGACCATTGACTACATGACCGGAATTGGTTCTCATTATTCTGGTAAAGCAATGAGTGAAAAAGATGTCATAGCTGACGGAGAAGGCTCTAGATACAGAACCAATGTAGAGCAGGGTGGGGTAGTTTCAGATTTGTTGAAGCCACTGGAGATGGGAATGCAATCCCCGAGTGGAATTGGTTCTCATTATCCTGGTAAAGCAATGTGTGAAAAAGATTTTATAGCTGATGGAGAAGGCTCTAGATGCAGGACTGATGTAGGTGGGGTAGTTTCAGATTTGTTGAAGCCACTGGAGATGAGAATGCAATCCCCGAGTGAATTCTGTTTTCAGGAGGAAACTCTAACACCTGAACTGGCATCCTTACTTGAGCAAAAAGGAGAACTGGAGGCACTATGTGAAGCTCCTACTGATGAGGACTGGTTCAGGTTTTTCCCAGAGGAGAATGAGATGAGAGCATCAGAGAAGGCATTGGAGTATGAGAGATTTCAACCTGAAAGCAGTGGAGCAGCTGCTGAGAGGAGGCAGAAGCAAACTGTGGAGGGTACGAAGCAGGCGCAATGGTGGCTATAATTCTCTAGGCTGAAGAAAACTGCCAATGCATGTATGCATGGCATGACAATGCAATAAAATAGACTTTGTTGGTTTTGTTGTTTGGGGATGGTTTTAAATCCATCCAAAGAAAACTTGAAGACTTTCTGCTATATAAAAGAGCTCTGAGCTCTGCCTTTCTATGGTGTGGGAGCTGGGGTGGGGAGTAGGGAAGTTATGACCATCCTACTCTGAGACTATGACACCCACCACACACTTTTATCTTCAATAATATTATGGAGTAGTTTGCATTCTATATCTCATCAAATTAGCCTTGCACCTAACCAGGAATTCTTTTATTTTGGTTCAATATTGGTTGCATTTTATGAGTGGTGAAATCTGCCTCAGTGGCTCCCTTGTGCTAAGAAGAGAATTAGATGGTTGAAGTATTTGTCTTTCTCAGAACTCAGATACCCAATACAACTGGATTTATTTAAACACCATATCTCTATTTCAAGCCTAAAATAATCAAGTTTCTGTTTCATTATCGAACTCAGAAACATTGTTATTTTTCTATACAAATGCACAATTATTGACTCCCTGCTCTTTAACCTTTTCCCCTGCTGTTTGACTTGGAGGCCATCCGGTTTCTAAAAGAAAGAAAATTTCAACCTTTAGCCAAAAGAGTTGCACTCTTATCTAGATTCCTATTCATGGCCCATCTGTATGTAGAAAAAGGGTTACCCTAATGATGCTGTTTAGGCTTAAAAATTCATAAAAGTAAAGTAGCCTTCTAAACACTGCAATAACATATAAGCTTCAAGCACATATTCCACCACCCTTTCAATCTTTCTTCACCTTTTGGTATGGGGAAAATCTGGATTGAAGTTTGTATAATTTCTGCTCGTGGTCTCCGGCGATCGTCCTCTTTTTGGAAGCTGCAGTGGTTTACAGTAGGATGGATCGATCCCAACGACAAATATTGCACCAAGATTGATGCTTCCGGGAGCTCAAATCCGGTATGGAAAACAAGGTTTGCAGCTTTGGTTGATGACTCTAATGTCCAGGACATGGTGCTCCATATTGAAGTATACAGTAGGGAGCCCATCTTTCTGAGGGAAAGGCTTCAAGGGACTGCAACTGTTGCCTTGAAAGAATTTCTGGCCAAATATAACAACAATTCCGCCTCCTCTTCAACTGAAGAAGTAGGGAGCTACCAGTTACGCAAAGGAAATTCCAACAAACCTCAAGGATTTGTTGACATCTCGATTCGTGTCTCGAAGGAGAGGGAAGATCCTGGTTCTTTCCCAGGTAATCTCATTTTCACCTAAGTTTCTGTTTTTGACATTTGAGATTGATGCTGAGCTTAGCTCTTAATTTTCGGGGCTTGGATCGATGTTTCGACGAGTCATGTGTGGTGATCAAGGACTTAATACATCTACATGGTTTTGCAGGTAGTGAAGGAGGATTTGTTCTCATGGACCATAGAGCTGATATTCCCTTTTCTACTGAAGGCGGGTATCCAGCAGCAGAGGCAATGCCAACACGGCCTTACAATCAATCTCAGCTGAACATGCCATTCCCATATAAACATCCACTGCCATATCCCACAAACAATAACAACCCACCTCTAGGGCTAGTAGGTCAACCTAGTTATCCATCAACTTCTGGACACAGCCATCGCCCACCCCCACCCTCTAACGTTGGTCACATTCCCACTTTCCTCCCCAGAACAGAGAATTGTTTCAACATGCCATCATCTGTGGCTGCACCAGGACCTGGACTAGGGCCAAGACCTGGTTTAGCAATGGGAGTAGGGGCAGGAGCACTGGCGGCTGGTGCTGTGCTTTTTGGGGGTGACTTCATGTCCGGCTTTGATGTTCCTACGGGCTTCCAAGATGCGAGCCTCACCATATCCACGAACCCTCCTTTCTGATCCAACTCTGCCTTGCTGCCTAGTGCCTGCAATGTAATGTAACGTTTTAACAAAATTTTAATCGTGTGATATGTTTGTTATTGTACCTATAATTCAATGACTGAATTGTTACTTTTAAAAAATGATTTTTTATTACTAAACTTATAACTAAGTGACCTCTAGTGTATTTTACTCTAAAATAATTTTGTTTGAAATCATGGGGCAGAACCTTATTGTCAAAACTCTCAACTTTCAGAATGGGATGAACACTACTTTGCAGAGCCAACAAACAAATAAGCAAATAATATATCAAATGAGGGTAAAATTTTGATACACTAGCTGCTCGTGTAGTTTACATATTTACACTATAAAACTCAAATACTAATTTTTTAACCTTAACCCTAAAAAATTAAACCCTAAATCTTAAACCTTAAATTTTAAACTCTACGACCTAAATCTCTAAACTAAAATCTTAAACTCTAAAACTAAAAAGCAGGTATAAACTAAAATTTACACGGCCTTTTACGCAGATTGTGTATTAAAGTTTTTTCTAGGATATAATTACTGTGAAGAATAATCAGAAAAAAGATATCCATAAAAGACTAGAAAGCCAAGCCAGTTATTTTCCCACCCAATCCTTTAAATAAAACCAGGATCCATGTCATGTCCCAACCCCCATTCCCAGCAACAAGAACACGATTCTCACCCATTGCCCATTACCTCCAGCGTAGCAACTCAATTAACCAACTAAAACAAACCCACGCTTTCTTTCTCAAAACTCTGCGTAAACCCCACTACCACAGCTTCTTAACTCTGTTCCTCGATAAGCTATTGAATGTACCAGGTGACTACCTCTGCTACGCACTCCACGTGTTCGATCAAATACCCAACTGCAAAAGGCAGTTCCTTTGGACTTCCCTCATACGCTCCCATGTTTTCAACGGTTATTTCATCCAATCTATTCTATTATACTCCAGAATGCAGCGGAAAGGCATACCCCCATCTGGGTTCACCTTCTCCTCTGTTCTTAATGCTTGTGCTCGCATCCCGGCGATGTTTGAAGGCAAGCAAGTTCACGCGGGAGTTGAGAAATCGGGTCTCTTGAGCAACAATGTAGTGCAGACAGCATTGCTTGATGTGTACGCCAAGTGTGGATTCATGTTGGACGCGGAAAGGGTGTTCAATGGAATGGGAGAGAGAGATGTGGTTGCTTGGACAGCTATGATTTGTGGTTACACTAAGGTGGGGTTGATGGATAAAGCTCGTTTCTTGTTTGATGACATGGAGGGACGTAATATGGTTTCCTGGACAACCATGGTTGCTGGATATGCGAATTATGGTGATATGGAAGCAGCTGAGGAGTTGTATGACAGGATGATGGAGAAGAATTCGGTTGCTTGCCTTGCTATGATCGCAGGCTATGGGAAGTGCGGTGATGTGAGTAAGGCTAGAAGAGTGTTTGATGAAATAGTAAAGCCTGACGCATCGTGTTGGGCGGCAATGTTGTCTTGCTATGCGCAGAACGGATATGCAGACGAAGCTATTGGGATTTATAGGGCAATAAGAGTTCGAAATATCAGAATTACCGAGGTTGGAATGGTGGGTGCTATTTCCGCTTGTACTCAAATAGGAGATGTTACTATGGCGGAGGCATTGGCTAAGGATTTAGAAGAAGGATGTTGTGGTAAGTTGTGCTTGTATTAGTAATTGCTAGTGCGGTACCCGTACTATTATTAAATATGTGCATTGATGCTATGGTTGATTAGTCCTCAGCTAGATTCTTGTTTCGTGTTTTTAATTACTTCTTATTGGCATGTTAAATTCAGAAAGGACGCTGTTTGTGTCGAATGCGTTAATACACATGCATGCAAAATGTGGAAGTATAGAGCAGGCCTGGATGGAGTTCCGTAGAATGAAGCGGAGGGATGTAGTATCTTACAGCACAATGATCACAGCCCTCGCTAACCATGGAGAGTCCCGGGTAGCTTTGGCTTTGTTCTCGAAGATGCACAAGGAAGGAATCAAGCCAAACCAAGTTACATTCGTAGGCGTCCTTGATGCCTGTAGTCATGGTGGATTGGTTGAGGAAGGATGCAAGCTCTTTGAGCTAATGACGCATGTTTTTGGCCTTGTGCCCTTAAGTGAACACCTTACTTGCATGGTTACCCTCCTTGGAAGGGCTGGACATCTTGAGAAAGCATATAATCTTATCATTGAATACGGAGATGCCTCGGACTCTGGACTTTGGGGTGCGTTGCTTGGAGCGTGTAAGGTTTACGGTAATGCTCCATTGGGTCAGATTGCGTCGAGTCATCTCTTTGAAATCGAGCCTGAAGATATTGGGAATTATGTGCTTTTGGCAAATATTTATGCTTCATTGAATAAATGGAAGGATGCAGAGAAAGTGAAGAAGATGATTTCTGAAAAGGAAAAGAGGAAATCTCCTGGTTGTAGCTGGGTGCCAAGTTGATGCATGTTTTTGGTCATTACAAGTAACCCCAAAAAGGGGTTTAAAAACTTAGATGTGTTGCATTCACCAATCAAAAGCTCCTATATGGTTCCTAAAATGCAACCATTACTAGACCAATAAATACTAAATTGTATTTTTAGTGGTAAACAAGGAACAAATTTATCATTATCGCAAATTGATTTTTTTATTAAAAAAACAAATTTATTAAGGATTAAGGGTTCAATAAGTCCTTAAACTTTTATAAAAAAATCAATTAAGCCCTTAAACATTTTTTACATCCAATTAAACCCTCAAAACTCAAGAGAAAAAATTAATTTGGCCCTTTGACCAATATTGACCGTTAACTTTAACGATTTTTTTAAAGATCTTTAATGTCACTTGTCATTTTTAAGAATTTATTTTTACAAAATATATATAAATCCGAAAAATCTAAAAAATTTTCAAAAGATTAAAATGTTTTAAAAAATTGAAAACATTAAATATTATTATACAATTATAAAAAATAAATTGAAAAATATTAAACAATAAAAGTTATTTTGGTTTTCAAAATAACTTTTATTGTTTATATATTTTTAAATAACTGTTATTATTTTATATTTTAAAAATGAATTTTTTTGTTTAATATGTTTTTAATTTATTTTTTATAATTTTATAATAATATTTAAAATTTTAAAATTTTTAAAATATTTTAATCTTTTGAAAAAAATATTATTTATTATTTTTGAATAAATTCCGAAATTTAAAAATATTTTTTAGAATTTTTATTATTATTTTTAATTTTTAAAATTAAAATTTAAAAATTCCTATAAATGACAAGTGGCATTATCGACGTGTGGCAAAATAATTTAAAAAAAAACTCGTTAAAGTTAACGGTAACATTAGTCAAAGGGTCAAATTAATTTTTTTCTTCTTTAGTTTTAGGACTTAACTATATACAAAAAAAATTAAGGGCTTAATTGATTATTTTACAAATGATTAAAGGCTTATTAAACCCTTAAGCCATTTATCAAAAGCTCCTATATGAATCCAAAATGCAACCCAATATTGCACTTTTGAATAAGCTTAAAACAACAAGAAATTTAAAAAACAAATAAACTGTGCAAAGTTGAAGGATAATTAAAAAAGAGCAAATTTATTGTCAAAAAAGAAAAACTTGCAAGAAAAAAAAGAAAAATTTATCAAGAGTTTAAAGATTGTTTGAGACCCCAATCATTTTATATTAATAATTTTGAAGCAAACTTGAGCTTTGGATCCAAATAGAGTGACCTTCCTAACACTTGATTCTGATTTTTTTCCCCTTTACAAACAAAGAAAAGGCAGATATATAGACCATACCAGACAAGACAAATCATTAATTTGCTAAACAACCATGGGTTAAAAGGAGACAAATTGCCCCCATCCCATTGATTTGATGCTAAATATCACAAATTAGCAGAGTTAATCAAGTAAAAAAAAGATTTGTGATTAGTTGTGGACAAAACACAGAATCGTCTTAACAGTAAGAACCTTGGGTTAAATTAAAAGGAGACAAACTGCCACCACTCCATTGATTTGCTACATCTCACAATAAGTAGTGTTGTCGTATCCTGGCTCGATTTTCTTCCCACCATACCCTTGCCTGCATTTCTCCAAACATTTCTCGGCTGCAATGAATCATTCATACATATCAAGAAACAAAAGAAATGGTGTTTTTATTACTACTAACACTTTACTTAAATATCAAGCTCTTCTATAGTTTGTAAATAGAGCCATGGAGCAAAAAATTTGAGTCCTGGATCCACAAAAGGCACAACGTTTACTCCATCTACCTTCTGTATCAAACAAATTACGTACCTGAAGCGGACACGTCTAAGCTCTCGAGAGCCACCGGGAAGTGCTCTAATAGTAAGGTAAACCCCTGGTTCATCCTGCTCAACCCATTCAGTTTCCATGTCACTGGCATTACTAATGGATGGCTCTCCAGAATAATCTCCTTCTCTTGATGAACTACTCCTTACAGAGCCATCTACAGATGATATGTCAGTCTTGGCTCCACTAATGCTGGAGAGTTTCGGTGTTGAAGCAAGTGCAGCCGAGTCATAGTATTGATGGGATTGCACTGGCTGATGATCTAAGGAATCCGATGACGAGTAGCCCATTCCTGTTGACCGCACAAAGTTGCGGGGCTGTTCTTTGTTTAGGGGTGGTGTCACAGGACTCTCCTTTACTGATTCAACTCTTGAACCCTGTAAAGGATGGGCAAAAACTAAATTGAAAACGACAAGGCTTTAAAAGCTTATGGACTGTTACAAAACATAAGAAATAGGACTTCCTCCTACTGATGCTAAGGACAACAAATAAGTTAAAAAATACATGGAGGGAAGAAGCTTACTTCATCTTCAGATCTTGGGGGAGTTGAAAGTGGGACTGCTTGATGGTTGAAACGTTGAACATTGTATAATTCCATGACCTTGTCATAGTTCTCTGCCCACCACCTTTGAGCTTGCCATTTATTAAACATTTCACGACTGATTAAATTAACAAAAGTACGGATTAGCACTTCAAGTTCAATAAATCAACAAGAAACTATAGAATAAAAAAGAGCAGAAGCTGATAATTGCAGAGTACTTGAAGTTTCAAAATCCTTGAAATAACAAGTGTGCAGAAAAGAATAAACAATGGATTAGTCAACATATCTACAGGAGCTTAGTGCCTTGATAATTACAGTTAAATCCATTAACAAGATAATCAAGAACATCAGTTGATTTCAAAATGTTATCAAGAGAAACCAGTTAATTAACTGGCCCAGTCATAGAAGTATACTGATAATATAAAAGCCAAAATGCCCTTTATACTACACTGTCTGAAAATGGTTTTATAAAGTAATTATCAAACTAAACATCACGTCAATTTATCAGCATAACATGCAGATAAAAGGTGGATCCGTTTTAGAAAATAGCAAGGAAGCATTGCAGATTTGGAATGATATGCTTCAATAAATTGGTGGTAATCGCCTTCAGTCTAGTATAGCTAATATTATCTAGATGAGAGACAAGGATACATTTTGTTTAAAAAAACAGAGGAACTGGAAAATAGTCCGACTTTTTCCCTCCAAAATTTCTGATAAGTATATAACCATCATAACTATAAATTATGAAAGGTTATACAAGTCAGGAAACAACCAGAAATATGGGGCCATGTATGTTCAAAGACATCTGTCAATATTGTAAAGTGAAAATTATGATATGGTAAAGACATTAAACATTATAAGAAACCATTGCTGCTAAACACTGAGGCCACTAGGCTGCTAAACAAGAAACACAAAATAAGGGAAATGGTATTTCCGGATAGAGATGCTATTCTACTGAGGAGTTAAGATATGAAAGGCTTTATTTTTGGCCCATAAAAGAACAACTACTAATTGACAAGGAATGACTTGTACAAAAGGACATTTTCTTCTGATTCTATCAAATGCTCTGTTTGGTCACTGTCACCAGGGCATTGAAAATTTATCCAGCAAACACCCTGGACAACAAAAAGGAATTGTATGTACCAACATTGAATGTGAAGAAGACATTTCCTTATTCCTTTAATGTTACTGTCACAGCAGATTCACCAATCAGTGTACTGCCTAAACAAAGATCTAATAAACTTGGCCATAGTGTAATCCCACGTTCTACTTATGGACATACCAAATCACAACCCACTAACCAATCATAAGAAACATATACACATAAAATAGTTTAACCATCATCAAGCTCCAGTTGACCAACAAGTGTTAGGTGTAATTGTAAGGCGGCACATTGCACTCTCTAGGAGAGAACTTAGGTTCAAAACTTGGAGATGGTATAGTTGGGAGGGGCAGCCGAGGTTTGAGTTCATGAAACAAACACAAAGCTACCTTATTGTACTGTAAAAATAAATCTGGCTCCGGTTGAGCTTATTTGGCTGGCAATGTAACAAAAGCTATACTGCCAAGTGGGTCAAGCTATAAAGAGAGCCACACATCAGGGGTCAATTCAATGATGGGATATAGATTATCACTCATAAAGCATCTCAAGAAAATTTAGTGGGACGGCAATCCGAACATGAAGTGACAAAGGATAATGTCCAAATGTCCAGCTTCAATTACCACCATCAACATACTTACCACATGAAATCACAACCCAACGGACAGAAACCTCCAGTATCACGCTAAGAGCAAAGAATGGCAACCAAACCACAAGGAGACAATTCCAAAACAAAACAATATAAACACTTGAAAAGAAGATATTTGATAACAAAAGATGAGACTTTGCAAACATGGCTACCATTTCAATACCAAAAACGAAAATCATGCAATTAATTCCAGACAAAACATAACCTTCACTATCATATATTATATACCATTAACAAAATAAAGTACCTGAATCGAATTCGTTTCAGATCATTCCCTCCTTCAGGCAATGAGACGAAAGTGATTAAAACACCGGGCTCCACTTGAGCAACCCATTCCTTAGGCTCATCTTCCTCGGTAAAAACTACGGATTCTACACGGCCACTAACAGATGTTGGGGTACCTTCTGCACTCGAAAGTCCTTTTAGTCTCGATTCCATCTCTTTGCCCCAAATTTGAGGAGTAGAGCTTCCCGTTCTTTGGTAAGGGCAATGGAAACTTGCCGAGTCAGAGGCAGCATCAGAGTCAGCATAGTTCCGGTTATGGTTTGATGAACCAGAACAGGGCTTGCAATTTTTATAAGCTCCTGATGCTTTCAATGCAATGTCCTTGATCTGAAAATTACATACAAAGAAAATTCCTCTGTCACTAAAACCCTTTGTCGGGGAAAGAAAAAAAAGGTACAAACAAAACGAATTCAGGGTTTTTTTTTGCTTTCCCCATTTTCTTCAGAAAATTGAAAACTGAGTAGGAAAAACAAACTCAATAAAGATTTAAGAAACACGCCGATGGCCCGATACAGGATTTCGATGTTTAGTGGCTAATGAAATAGAGGAAGCAACAGGACAGATGAAAAAAATGATTCACAGCTTATTTCCCATTAAAAACAACATTAAACCCATCAAAGTCGAATTATCCCTAGTCGTTTTTTCCCGCATTTTCTCAGGAAACAAACAGAAAAAGCATCTAAGTTAAAAAAAATACCTGAGAAGTGAGAGCTTTAATGGCTTGCCTAGTCCTGGGAGTTTCCAAAGCATCTTCATCATGTTCCTGTGGACGACCAACAGATCGATTGTTGTTGTTTATCTGCTTTGAACAAGGTATACACGTTAACATCCTCCCTTCTCCTACTCTCCTCCCCCAATTAACAAAAACCTAGTTCAGATTCCACAACCAGATTTCCTAAAAAAAAAACTATGAAATGGGTATGTCAACGAGGAAGGAAGGTTGTTTATAGGAAATATTTGTGGGCTGCGTCAAGGCTTTGTTTAGAATATATTTAAGCTTGAAACGGAAGGGGCCGGCTGTTTGATTTTCCAGTGTGAATGAAGGAGTAGAAGGGTAGAAGGAAAGAGAATATTCAGACAGATCTCAGGTAGGTTGATATATATATATATATATCACAAAACTTGTAGAAAGAATATATATGATCTCAGTAGGTTGATATATATATATATATATGATCAAAAGGTATGATGATAGGAGTGAGCAGATTTGATGGAGCTTTTTATTTTAAGGTAAAATGATAAAAGATGAACTCAATGTTTGTATGTTTTGTAATTTAGACTTTTATTTCTTTTTTAGTCTAAATATGCCTTCAAATATTTCAATTTAGTCCAAATATACCTCGTTAAATAGAAACTATCAATCAACTAACAGTCAACAATTGATGCTGACTGGATTTGTCACGTGTTAAGATCTGCTAATGCCACGTCATATTTTTTATAACAAATTTATTATACTTTTTTTATAGTGACATGTGGTCGGATCTGATGACAAATATAATGCTGACACGTCAACAGATCTTAACACGTAACAAATCTGGTAAATATCAATCGTTGACTGACAGTTTACACCTAACAGAGACATATTTGGACCGAATTAAAACGTTAGGGTTATATTTAAACTAAAAAAATAAGAGACTAAATGACAAAATATACAAACATTTGGATCATATTTTATCATTTTATCTTATTTTTATTGCCTTATATTTTTTTAATAATAACACCTTTCTTTCTTTGGAGTCCTTTTTTCCTCTCCTTTAAAATTTATCAAAAAAAATGATATAAAATAATAATAGTGACCGTTAGTGGTGGAAGAGGGCATGGTTGGAAAATGAGAAGGAAAAAAATGCTATGTTTTCCTCTGCCGGGGGTGGCTACTGGCTACTGGCTATTAGGGTGTTCAAAAATACCCGACCCGAATTACTTGACCCGCCGACTCGTCTACCCGAATAAAATTTACCAGGTATTTATATTAAAGTATCCGTTTTATTCAGGCCGGGTACCCAACCCGCAATTTTCTCCGGGTAGTTGGGCCGGGTCAGGGTCGAATTTTTTTTATAACGGGTACCCGACCCGACCCACTAATTATAATATTTATATATTTTATATTTTAAATTCTATTTTCATTTTATGTTTCTTATTATTTTTCCTTAAAATTAATTTTAAATCCCTAACTTCTTTTTATACTTGTATTATATACTTTTAAGTTTACAATTTTTCAAAAATATTAATATTAATTTGTCAATATGAGAGTCGAAAGAAAAATTATGATCGAGATTAATATTTTTAATACTTTTTTTTGTCGATAAACTTTAATATATATACATATATCCAAATATTTCTCTCTTAAAATTAACCTCAAATCAATAATGTTTGTGTTTGAAATATATATTATGAAATTTTATGTGTTTCCTATGTATTTTTTTTAAAAATAGATTTAAAAAATATATAAAAAAAGTAAACCGGGTACCCGATTTTACGGGTACTCGAATTTTGCGGGTACCCAAATTGCGGGTACCCGGTTTTTATGGGCTGAGTCACGGGCCAACTTTTAGGTACCCGAAAATTCCGGGTACCCAAAATTTAGGGTACCCGGATATGAACACCCCTACTGGCTATAGAGATTTGGGCTAATTCCGCAAGTGGTATTTTGGTCTTTTTCTTCTCTTTCTTGTTTTTAAATTTAGTTTTTATTACTCTGTTTTTTAATTAAGTTTGTATCTGAACATATATATTTTTAACTTTTGGACAATGTGTGTATCTTACGGACAAAGTGATATGAACTCGAGTTTTTTGGTATGAATATCATCCTTTTTAATCTTTATTATTCTATTTTATTAAAAAATTGTAACTCAAAGATACATTACCTGGTCTAGTGATCATGAATGTTAATTAACTTCACCGTTTTGTGAGTTCAAACTCTAACATTTATCTTAAAAAATATTACTCAATCAGAAGAAAAAAACGTTACTGAGTTGGATTCAAATAATATTGTGAATGCAAATAAGGATTTTTATGGCGTTTCCAAGTTTAGACCAAAATCAACGTAATGTAGGAATTAAATAGAGCTTAATTATAATCACAATTCAAGGGAAATTACTATATAAGGTAACGTTTATTTAATGAAAACATATTGCAGTGATTATGGAATTTCATATTTCAATTAGATGTATTTATTCTTCTCGTTGGAAAATGAAAATGAAATTTTTATTCCCTTTGGATGCGTTAATAGTAAACTTCTATTTTTTTAGTAACGAATTTGAATTAATGTTATTATTATTAATTAATTCACTTGATCTAAACTCAGTGATATCATTACGGATGGGTATAGGTTGAATATTTGGTCAACTCGAATCCGACCTAAAAATATAAAATTTTTACTCGAATATGACATGACCTGAAACGAATAAAAGATATTTTTCTGATTTTTATTAACAAAATAGGGCATAATGAGAAAAAAAAACATAAAGACATGTTTATCATAACTATCCCCCATTCTCTTTTTTTATTCGATAAAATTAAGGAGATATTTGAAAATAATTTATAAAACTAAGGACAATATAATAATTATCCCTAAATGTATGAATAAATATATAATTATCTCATGTCAGGTTGGGTCGGATATTTGTTCTCCTAAATCTGATCTATTATTTAAAAAATTTCCCTCGACCCGAACTCAAATGATTTTTTTTTAAAAAAAAAACTTGATCATAAAAGATCAAATCGAATTAAAACTCGTCGGGTCCAAATCTCATGTTTGTCCCTCGACACCATCAACTAGCTGAGGGATTCACCCAGGGACAAACATAGAACTTTATGTTAGAGGGAGCGAACTTATAAAATTCTAGGAGGCGGACTTATAAAATTTTTGGGAAATAGATTTTCAATAAAAAATACATAGAGAATTTCTATAAAAATAATCTAAATAATATAAATTTTTCAAATTTTTAAGGGGGCGACCGCTCCCTCCAACCCCTCTAGTTAAGATTTGCGTTCAAGTCGCCTTAGGACACTACTCTAGTCTCTAGAGGAATTTCTGTTAGTTATTTACTTTTGTATAAAATAAAATGTCAAATATATTTGATTAGAATATTTGTCTAAATAAAAACAACCAAAGAAATATTTGTCTTAACCGTCAATGGCCACTGCTCCGGATGATTCGGTGGGATGGCTACCAAGCTCGGATGGAGCCTTTTCGGTGAGCTCGGCATAACGGTTACATGTGCCTTTTTTGGTTGAAGTGGGTGACTCGATATGAAAAGTGGTGAGGCAGTTTCAAGGTTATCAACGGGTTAGGAGCTTTCTTTGGCTGCTTGTGCATGGCCGCATACTGACTAACGTAGAAAGGATGCGTCAGCATTTTACGTTGGACGATCGATGTGGCATTTGTGGGGCTGCATCCGAGACGCTGGATCATTTGTTCCGTTCCTGTGCGATAGCAAGGTTGGCTTGGTGGTGCGTGGTTCGGCGGGACCGATGGGATGATTTCTTTGCAATGCCGTTTACGGACTGGATAGGCTTTAACTTGGCTCACTCAAAATTTGCAGCGTCAAATATGGAAGATTGGAGCCTGCTGTTTGGTTCCTTGCTATGGTCGATTTGGAAGCATCGGAATGCTCTTATCTTTGACCTGAGGCAACTAGCACGGTTAGGGTGTTAGCGGAGGCACGCTCTTTGACGCATGTGGTTTCCCGCGCTCGCCCTTTGCTGCAAGTTGCTACCATGCCGAGTGGGGCTGGTCCGTCGCGTGTGGAGGCAAGGTGGTGTTGCCCGGACGAAGGTTGGATTAAAGTTAACTCGGATGGAGCCCGATGTTAAAGTGATGAACGGGCGGCATGTGGGGGAGTGGTTCGCTCTTCTAATGGTACTTGGGTGTTGGGTTACTCTAAGTTCATTGGCTTATGCTCGACGGTGGAAGCCGAGTTTTGGGGAGTTATTGAAGGGCTTCGCCATGCTTGGTCGATGGAGTTCTGACGTATCTGGGTTGAGTTGAATAATGCGGAGGTGGTACGAATAATTGAGAAGCGGGTGACTCAGGGGAGGTATTCATCATTGATCCATCACGTCACTCATATGCTTAGTTGGGATTGGGAGGTGCGGTTCTCACACGTGTTCAGGGAAGCTAACTGTGTGGCGGATTGTTTGGCGAAAAATAGATTTGATATGGTTCGAGATAATCAGGTGTTTATGCAGCCGCCGGACTGTGCTCTTCGAGCTTATCATGAGGATTGTAGGTCATTGACTTTGTTGAGTCTCATGGTTTTGTTTTGGCTTTCTTTTCGGTTTTATGTAGGTTGCTACGTGTACTCTTTCTCCTCCATTTAGGTTAGGGAGGTTTTTTAACGAGGCACCTAGTCAACTACCCTTTATTCATAAAAAAAGAAATATATTTGTCTTAATGACTTATGTGTAGTTTCATTTTTTTAAAAATAAAATAATTTCTATTTATTTAATGCCTAAACTACTTCAATTCCCCACCATTGAACGAACGAACGTTAATAAGCAAGCATAAATAAACGTAAATGAACTAACGAGTTATTTGTTCATTTAATTAAACAAACAGAAAATTTTATCCATGTTTACTAGTTTAATAAAGAAACAAATTTTTCACCGAACAGTTTATTTGCAACTATAGTTAAAGTAGTTGAGAGGAGACTTGTTACTCCACCTTGACTAACCGGTGGAGGATACCATCATTCCCTTAAATCATAACTAGACATCTCTTTCCTACTCAATTTGCTAACACATTATCCCCTAAAGGCTAAAAGATTGGTGGCAATGATCTCGATTTTGGCTGGTTCTAAAGTTAGCAATTAGAAACAAATGAGGAAATGTGTGGGTCCAGGATCCACTAATACGAATGCAGACTTATTGAATAATTCAAATGTACCAACAATCATATTCGGGGCATCTGCTCCTTGCTGGCGCAGACTACTGACGAGTCATAGCAATAGATTGCATAATTATCATGTTAATTGAGCATGATTAGGGCCTTGAGTCTCTGGAAGACATGTGGCAATGAAAATTTGTTCTTCACTTTATTTCTACCTGAGTTTATAATAAGTTTTACTTGTCTCTATTTTCAAAAGCTAAACTTTAATCCAAAACAATTTTTGAAACAAAAGATTGACTTTTATCGATTTTCGGTTAATATATGGGAGGAAGTATCGGTTATTGAAGCACATTCGACTTCGTGAGAACACACTTAGTAAATTGATTACTAAGAAAAATTTGAGATCGAAACCGTTATTATTGAAATAACACCATTCGAGTCGGTTTTTATTGGGCTTAAAACGACATTGGTCTTCAACATTGTTGTTGATTAAGATCAAGTTCGGATATCGATATCAAAGATAGAACTTGGGTATTCGGTATAAAAAGTAAAGTCTCAAGGATTGAACCTTGTGGACAAGTAACCGACGTAAATCCTAAAGTGAAAATCTTTCTCCAATGATCCAAAGAAATTGAGTCAAAGCGGAAGCCTGCGGCTAGTTTTTTAGATATCAAATTTATTTACCTCCAACTATTTCAACACAATTTTTGTCACCTTTCTTTAATCAACCACCCCATCTAAAAACTCAATCCACTTCAATGCTCATAGGTCAACAATCATAATTAAGGAGTTTTCTAAATCCCTGTGAGATCGACCTTTACTTATCTTTTACTACATTTAACTTTTTTTTATATATTAATTGAGAATAAAAAATTATTTTGACACAAAAATGTTGCGTGTCAAGATCTTAGAAAGTTCAATTTGGTCGCAAAACAAACTTGGAGAATCCTCAAAAATCCTGACTCGCTAGTTGCATGTGTTAAGCAGCAAATTTTAGCAAATAAATCGTGTTAAGCAGCGCAAGAGAAAGATAGATCCCCCCAATTAGTGGCAATTAATCCATCATGAATAATGTTTCTTGTCGCCTGCGCCGCCACCCGCCTCCCATTTGTCTTCCACATGTGGAAA
Organism: Hibiscus tridactylites; assembly: GCA_958450335.1. NCBI lineage: Eukaryota > Viridiplantae > Streptophyta > Magnoliopsida > Malvales > Malvaceae > Hibiscus > Hibiscus tridactylites. The sequence continues at coordinate 69,751,178 of OY288285.1, read as the reverse complement.
AATAAAATCCATGCTATTGCTGCTGCAGCTACCTGAATTAAACATTGCATCAGCCATATCCGCCACTGCTGGATACACCACCACATCCCTTCCATATCGGCTGCCTGTGGTGGCTCTGCCACCAGCAACTGCTGACGATGACGATGATGCACCTGCATCGCTGCCACGTCTTCCGCCAGAAGTCGAACCCGAACCCGAACCCGAACCAAGACTGAACTCCATTGAAAGCCATGTCCCCAAAGGAGCTACCGATGAAGAATAAGACGAAGGTAGTGTAGGCTGAGAAACCATGGCCTGCTGGGTCATAATCATCTGATCTTGTACAAGCGGCGGAGCCGGTGGCGGCGCAATGGAAGGGGCGGTGGAGGACATGTGGCACGTGTGCTGACCAATGTAGGTTACTTCAAATGTGTGGAAATCATTGTCTAGACGCTGCACTTGCTTCTTCGCAGGACAGTTATACATCTTTTGGTGCGTGCACCTGTAGTATGCCCTGAAAACCACCCCACATGTTTATCATTTTCCTACTTCCCCCTTTTTTTTACTTTTATTTCATATTAGGTCACCATCAACTTTCTTATATATATATGCATGATTATCATCATCAATTATATATATATATATATATATATATGCAAAAAATGGTGAACTCTTTTATTAAGATTCATAATCAACTGTTTAATTTTATTTTTCTGGGAAAAGAAGTAAGCAGTCAAATCTTAATTTCATATAGGAGACCAAGTCAAATTCTAAGCGACCTTTTATACTTGATCTAAGTTTTGAATGTTTAGGTACATGCCTAATTGATTAATATGAATTTAAACAAGATAGTAATCTTCTACCTTTTTCGGTGTACCTATTTATGTCCCACACTCAAAATTAGGTTTAGAGTTTAGGGTTAGTGGTTTTGGTTAAGGTTTAGAGAATTTAGTATAGGGTGTATGGTTTAAGATTTAGAATTTATGATTAGGACTTGTAATTTAATTTTATTGTATTTTTTTTAGTGTTGGGGCATAAGTAAGGGCACCGAAAAAGGTAGATGATTTTTATCCATTTAAACATACATGTTTTATGCTTGAGAAGAGGCGGACACATTAATCTCTCATCAAAAAGGAAAAATATGTCTTGAGATATATATAAAAAGTGACGCTGCATATCCCATTAGGCATATCTTTTGGGAGTAGGAATGAATGGATTGATTACCTAGGGTACGTTGAACCCAGAATTTCTTTCTGCCCATATTTTCTCCAGGTGTAATTGTCCTCCGGAGGAACGTTGGTGTTTCCCATCTGAGTAGCCGGTTCTCTCATTGTGAATTTTTCTTCATCAGCCTTCCTGCTGCTGCATTATTGGTAATTAATAACAAAATCAATACTATTATATATACACTTATACACACACACACACACACACACATATATATATATATATATATATATAATCTGGGGAAGTTTCTAACCTTCTGTGGGAACGTTGGGACGAGGATGAAGAACCTTTTCCGGAACCTGACACATCCATTGCTTGTGCAATGCCACCATAATCGTTCCGCATCTGCTGCGAAGGTTGAGGTTGATGATGGTGGAACAAATACGGGGCTTGAGGATGAGCATTGTTTAAGCCTTGTTTGGCAGTGGTGAAGATGTTTACGATATCATCACAAGTGTTGGAAAGGGTTTCAGGCTGGTTGGCCAAATCCCCGAGCCTTGCTTCAAGGTCTTTAGCAATTCTGCAGCCATGGAGGATTAGGGACAAGGCGAGTTCTGGATCCATGCTTTCTGGCTTTGGGATTGGACTTGAAGACTTAAAAAACATGATTTAAGGAGGAATGAAGTTGTAAAACGGGATATAAATGCGGTGTGTTTCTACTTTCTAAGCTGCTGAGTGGTATTTTTTGTCAAAGTATATAACGTTCCTTCTACACGGTATATTAAAAAAGAGGAGGGAGTTTGAAAAACGACCAAGTCTGATATGCAGCGTGGAGAGTCTTCATCTAGACCTTGCCTCATTGAAACCACCTTTAAGACCCAGAAGAAGGTTTCAAGCTTTGACCATTACTTGGATTCTGATTTCGAAATTTTCTACTTCTGGATTTGATGTACTAGACCACATGTTAGTAATTTCTAGGGATGGCCATTTTACTCGAACCGACATGATCGGCTCAGATTTCCTTCTCCTCCTTTTCTAATTCAATAACCCTTTACCCCTACGTCACGGGTAAAAAGTATTAGAAAATTCAATATATATATATATATATTATATGGGTTAAGATCCACTTATACAGAATGTAAAATTCATAATTTTACACGTTTTTTTAGATAGTTAGATGGGAAAAATGGATGGCCGAGATTAACTCCTTTTTTTTCAAGTGACAATCTTCACATATCATACTGTTAATCTCATTCATCCATTTCATTCATCCAACGATCCAAAAAACGTGTAAAACTTAAAAACTCTTACACTGTGTAAACATATCATACCCCTAATCCATGACCATTAGATGAATATAATGGATTGATGAGATTAAACACTTTTATTTTCTCTCTCTTTAAGAATCTCTTTATTTTCAACTTTTAATCTCATTCATCCAATTCACTCATCCAATGACCATAAATTAGTGTAAAACTAAATGAGTTTTACGCAGTGTAAGTGGATCCTAACCCATATTGAATTATAGAGAGACAAGGGCTTAACTAGCGTTAGGCTTACAATAAAAATATACTAACTCCCGATAAAATAATACCGATGTTTTATAATAATAAGAAAAATATAATATGAGTAGATGAAAAATAAAGAAAAACAAAAATAAACATCTTGATGTATCAAATTGAAAAAATAAAAGTAAAACTTGAAACATTCAAAATATTAAGTTATTATGTGAAATTAGACTAAATTGAAATAAATCCAAAAGTGAAAGGTTCAAAATAGAATTAATCCCAAATAAAAAAAACGTGAACCTCAGATACAGGGACGAAGCTAAAGGAAGGGTGGATGGGGCAATTGCCCACCTTGAATGGTTTAATTATTTTTAGGTCATTGATAGTTTTAAAACTTTTACGATTAAGTCTTTTCCCTTCCGAAAGGTGGATTCGTCCGTTGCAATTTCACACTTGCAATTCGCGGACGACCTCTTAATTTTTTGTGGTGGATCAGAAATTCAATTGAGGAATGTTAAGAGAGTGCTACGTGTCTTTGAGTTGATGTCGGGATTAAAATTGAATTTGAAGAAGAGTATGGTGTTTGGGTTAAATGTGACCGAGGAGGATTTAGCTAGGTGGGCAGCATCGATAGGCTGCAAAGTGGGTGTATTGCCTACGACATATCTCGGATTACCACTTGGGGCTTCTAAAAATGCAGTTGGATTATGGGAGCCGGTGTTGAGGAAGGTCGGGGAGCGGCTCGCTGGTTGGAAACCAAAATTAATGTTGATTGGGGGTAGAGTTACAATGATAAAGTCGGTTTTATCAAGTTTGCCAATTTACTATTTGGCAATATTCAAACTGCCAGGGGCTGTTGCTAAAGCTCTTGACAGATTGGTGGCGAACTTCTTATGGGGAGGGGATGCTGATCATCGGAAGTTGCATTGGGTGAAGTGGTCGGATGTTTGCGTATCGAAAGACGCAGGTGGTCTGGGTTTAATAAACTTCAATATATTGAATCGATCTCTACTTAGCAAGTGGAGCTGGAGGTACGGTAACGAAGTTAATAGCCTGTGGAGGAGGGTAGTCGAGGCAAAAATTGCAGGTTCAACGCTCAATCTTATTCCGCCGAAATCGAAGAGGAATCAAACATCTTGGATATGGTTCGACATTACAAATTCATTGCACTTAAATGACTCAGTGGGAACGGTGGTAAGAGCAAATTTGGAATTGAAAGTTGGAAATGGACAACGTATCAAATTTTGGGAGGATTGCTGGATAGGTGATTTTATGTTAAAAACAATGTTTCCCAGGATATATACTTTATGTACGGATAAACAGGCTTTGGTAGGCGACGTTGGCAGTGAAGTTAATGGACAGTGGGAATGGGTGGTCCCTCTAAGGCGACAGTTATTTGATTGGGAAAGGCAGCAGTGGAGGGAGTTGATGGGGTTACTAAATAACTTCAAGTCGAGCGGGATGGAGGAGGATTGGGTTAGCTGGAAAGGTTCGAATGATGGGAGTTTTTCGGTGAAATCAGTGCGGGACAGTGTGGCAGGGATGAACAACAAAAACAATTTTTGGATGGAGATGGTTTGGGTGGGGTTCGCCCCACCAAAAGTTGAAGTGTTCCTTTGGAGATTGGTTAGAGGAAGAGTGCCGGTGAAGGTGGAATTAATTAGGAGGGGATTCGCGTTAAATGGCGACTTGCTATGCCCTTTCTGCAGAAAGGTGCCGGAGTCGATTCAACATTTATTTTTCTCTTACCAGGAATCATGGAAGCTGTGGAATGTGGCGTGCGGCTGGGTCGACGTTTCTGCAGCGTTGCAGGAGGATCCTTGGAGATTTTTGGAAGCCTGAAAATCTTTGGGGAACAGAGCAGCTGCTACGTGGTGGGAGATCATACCGTGCGTGATCATTTGGACTATTTGGTTGTGTCGAAACGATATTATTTTCAATAAGAAACTCTTTGATTGAGAACAAATAAAATTCCTCATGATCGCGAGGCTAGCACACTGGTTGACGGCTAAGTTTCAGGGGAGTGGTTTATCTTTGGATGCGTTGATGGCAGATCCTAGGCTTGGAGCGAGACTGCCGCGTTTGGGAAAGGGGATCGAGAGGGCTCAGAGATGGCGTCCACCTCCTGCGGGTTTCGTGAAGTTCAGTGTGGATGGAGCTTTCTCAAGAGTGAAGGAGTGTGGGGGAATTGGTGGGATTTTAAGAGACGATAAAGGGAGCATTTTAATGAGTTTCTCGGCACCTACGGGCAATATTCCTCCAGCAGTGGTGGAGCTGCTTGCGGTGAAGAGGGGTGTGGAGCTTTTTTTGGGGTCGGAATGGGCAAAGAGAAAGATGTTAGTTATTGAGACAGATTGTCTTACTATATGCGAATGGTGGAGTGGGAAGCGGGAAACGCCGGCTGCGTTAGACGCGACAGTTTCAACGTTGAAGCAGACGATGGAGGATGGTGGGATGCTACTCATGCATATTCCGAGGCACTTAAACATCGAGGCGGATGCTTTGGCTAAGCAAGGGATTGGTTAGGGGCAGTGGTATAGCATAGGATAGTAGAAGGCTAAATGTTTTGGCTTATTGTTTTAACCTCCTGATTTATAAGGAAGGGTTTGGAACATTTTGTAGCATTATAAATCCGGAATTTTAATAATAAGTACCGGGGTACTCTTTTCCTTTCTCACTAGGAGAAAGGTTTTTAATGAGGCCCAACATACCTTTAAAAAAAAAAGAGTCTTTTCCCCTCTTAAAAAATTTTAGTTTATTATTTTTAAGACCCTTTAAGTTAAAATTAATGAAATTAAGACATGACTCCTCATTTTTTGGTTAAATCACTTTTTAAGACCCTTCAATTTTAAAATTAGTGAAATTAAACCTTAATTCCCTTAATTTTTATAATTTAATTACTTGTTAGAACCCTATTTATTTCAAAGTTAGTTAACTTGCCACACTTATGGTTCAATCTTGACTCTGTCCCTGTTCAGATAGAAATTTTGATAAGTGCAGTTTGATTTCTACAAAATGATGTCAGTTTCCGATCAACATATCCACCAAAATCCTCCAAAATAATGTCGTTTTAGGACTTTAAATATCCCTTATACTACTTTTTCTTTTCCTTTTTCTTTCTCTTCTTTATTTTTTTTGTTACATACTCATCATTGATAGTTATCGTTAACGGTCAAAGATCTCTAAAATAACCTACTCAAACCCCTTTTCCACCCTTACTTTAAATCTACCCTTAAAATCTCCTAAAAACCGTCCGAAAAATTTAGATATACGAAGATAATTTTAATTTTAGCCTCAACAATCTCGAAATTCGATCGTCATATTAAGATAGTTTTTGAATATATCACTCTATCATTTGGCGAGGCTTTTAACCGTACAAATCTAGTGACTTACGTTCGATTTTATGGATCATTTTAAAAAATAAAACTTGAAACGATCAAAATAGCAGATAATTATAAAAATTAGACTAAATTGAATTACATTCGAAGGCAGAAAGTCAAAAACAAAAATTCACCTCAAAATAACAAAATATATGGATCTCAGATCAAGTAAAGATCGATTTCCTTAAAATGGCATTGTTTTGAGGTCAACATAGTTATCCTAAAATGATGTCATTTTAAGATCTTTAAATATCCCTTTTACTCCTTTACTTTTTTTCTTTCTAAAATAGACTCTCCAATTCGACATTCATTCATCTGATTGTAGTGGACGAGAATCTCTAAAATAGCGGACATAACGGATATTATTACGATCATTGTAGATCGTTATTTTTTGCAATAACAGTTTCAAACGGTACCCGCAACTGTTACATAACTATCACTATTACAATAGTGGACTGCTATTTAAATCATGCTTTCAACAACAGAAATATCTTAAGAAAATTTTCATGCCCAACAACAGGCTGGGAACATAGATTAATCAGACACCACATATGGTACAGGGCAATTGCGTGCGTGGTGTTAAGAGTCATCGACAAAACACAAACTTCTCTACTACATTAGAAGAATGAACTTTAGCCGGGCTGCCGTCGCGACTGCGGACCGAGACAAAAGCAGGTGAGTCTCTCTTGAACCAGTAATGTAATTCTTTACAGGCCAGCTATGGCATACAAAGCTACAAAAACTACTTACACCACATAAACCATGCCAACCTCTAGTAGTGATACTGGTGGAACCTTAAGTGCCACGTCTGGTCCACGGCAATTCCTTCTCAAGAAATTGTACCCGAAATTAATGGCCACTCTCTTCAAAACAGATGATCCTTGCTTTGCTTGAACATGGGAATGCCCTAGTATGAATGCAGTCCCAGCTTCTTGGGCTGCTAGCAGATCTTGTAGCTCTTCTCGCAACTGCAATTCCATGTCGGTCCGCGCATCAGATTCCGAGTCATCGTCGATGGCAAATCTAACTCTTCTTTCAACAGCACGAACAGGCTCCATTTCGATGACATCTGTGACACTCTGTACTGTTGAGAATCCAACGGATACACTTGCTGGTTGAATGCTTTCCTCAATCTCGTAAGCCGGTGTGCCAGAAAATGCAACCGTCCCTATCACGGCTAATCGACATTCACTTGTTGATTCGTTTGAGTGGGAGATAACATCTTCAGCACTGGGACTGTGCTGGCTTCGATGCCAATCGTAGTGAATGAAATCAGCCAGTTTGGAAACTAGTTCCGATTCAAAAGAATCAACATCCTGATGCACATCTCGGTAACCGTAACGAACAATGCACCTATAAGACCGATGAGCAGCAGGACCAACACGGCCAACAAGGTAACGCTCAGCTGGGGGCACAAAAGGAACAGGCACTGATTTTACACACACGAAGACAAGAACACGATGGAAGGCAGGAAGGTTAGTGACAAAACGTGAGAAGTTGGCAGGAACTCCAGAGGTGAGATCAGTAAAAACTAAGCCGATGCCAGGCACTCGAGCAATTCCTAAGCTTGGACCCAATGCTAATAGCCATTCTAGTGATACCTTGTTGTGGAGATCAAATTCATATCTCTTGATGGTTGCATAATGCCATACAAACATGATTGTCATGAGGAAAAGGGCCAGGAGAATAGGGAGCCAAGCCCCTTCAGTGAACTTGGTGAGTGAAGCTGAGAAGTAAAGCAATTCAATAGAACCAAAGAAAAGAAGAAACAAAAGAGCTACAATCGGGGGCTTGTGCCAACAGAGGATTATAACCAGGGAAGTGAGGCACGTCGTCACCAACATCACGGTCATCACTGCCAATCCTGAAACGAATATGAACAACATTCTAATGCATCAAGCTTTCGGTTTATTCTAACACAAAAAGGTCTTCCTTAAAACTACTTCCCGTTGGAGTTCACTTACGAGGTAATCGACCTTACCTGATGCATTCCCCATGTGTTTTGTATCTCTAAATCCAATAGTCACAGCAATGCAGAGGATCATGAGCACCCAGTTGATTTCAGGGATATAAATCTGGCCATGTATCTTGTCAGAGGTGTGAATAACCTTCACTCTAGGGAAACAACTAAGTGACTGGCTCTGATTGATTATTGAGAATGTTCCACTAATGATCGCCTGGCTTCCCACAACAGAAGCGAGAATCGCTATTACAAGCACAGGCCATCTCACACTTTCTGAACAGTACACAAAAACAAATGTGCAATCAAGAGATATATAATGTACCCTGCACTGATATTACATTCCTTGTTTTCTTTTACGTGTTCCTATTTTCATCGGTCAGCTTCCTACCATTTTATATTGGTTATTGGAGAACAGATGAGATATACCTGGAACTGAGACATAGAAGCTGATTTGGTAACTCGTATGATGATGTTGAGACAAGTACGCAGCTTGGCCCATGTATGCCAGTATAAGAGCTGGATAAACCAGAAAGGTAAAAGCAGTCTGCAGCAAGACAGTTGAATTTCATTTTGTAGATAGTTTTGAACTCACATGAATAGATAAGATATCATCATCAAATGAAAATTCAGTAGAGGATTCGTGTTAGTTACCTGAATTGCAGAATAAGAGAAGTGACCAAGATCAGCAAACATTGCCTCGGACCCTGCATGGATGGCAGTTGTTGGTTTGTCAGTTTTCACAATTAACCATATTTAAGGTAATGGTATTATTAGTTATCCGTAACAGCGAGTTTTAGAGAGACTTTCAGATGGTCTACTAATGATTTATCTTGGAGACGAACTAAACGGCTGGAATAGAGATTTCCTGTTATCTAAAGTACTGCGGCTAGTATATTGGACCTGTTATGCAAACTCACACATATGTTTGTATGTATGTTCCAAACTCACCTGTTATGCAAAGCAGTATGCCTCCCAAAGACATCCATCCACCTTTCCTAGTCTTCTTCAAGAACTTGAACATGTAGTACGGAGAAAGAGCTTGATAGACATGCGGGTTCCAGTGGATTATATTGTATAACCCGAGGGAACTTATGCATAGCAACCATGTTAACACAATTGGAGCAAAGAAAAATCCAACGCGGTGCGTGCCATAGTGTTGAAGTGCAAAAAGACACACCAAAATGAAGCAAGTGATTGGAATAACTGCATCTGTAAATGAGGCCAAGAATTTCAGATGAAGGGATAGTAACTTAAGAGCAAGGATAAATCTTATGAAACTACCATTTCCAGAAACATAATTGAAGAGGAACAGATAGGACCGAAAGAAACGACAGGATATGGTAATTCCAGACCACAACTTGATCTTGAATGGTCCCTGCAGGCCAACTGGCTTTTCTTTGCTAACTACAAGAGAATGACATGCAGATCTCTCTATCCATTTATCACTTGAAATGAAAAGAAGGAAGCACCAAGCTATTCCTTTAACTTATTTATTTTGCTAAAATCCAGGATCTCAGCTTTGCTTAAAATGATAACCATGGTCCGTGGTTCAAAGAAGTTAATATGCCGAAGTCTAAACACCATTAGCCTAATACCGGTCTCCCATTTCCTTTCTCTTTCTCCAACAACAAGGAACATGAATATCACCCCAAATGCAAATTGGAAGTGTTTAATAATTAGGAAACTAAACCCTGCTTTTACATTCTTGCTTTACAAAATACCCCCAAAGTGTTTTTCAGTTAATATGAAGACGGTTTGGCTCAAACATAATATCAGAGACTTCAATGCGACCCGAACAAGAGAAGAATATCTAGCATAGCAAGTTTAGGAGCTTACACTGGTGATGTTCCTTGGACATGGATAACTCAAGGCCAGACACAGCAGAGAAAACTACAATGTAAGAATATGTTAATTATTGGGTGACTGAGAAAACTCAAGTCACAAATTTAAGCAACTGGCTGCTTAGAGTTTTACCAGAAATTGCTGGAGTGAGAACACCATCTCCAATTACCATACAAGTACCGAGGAGAACCAAGATTAATAAAGCGGTGTGCAAGACTTTATGCTCCTCAAGGTACAGCTTTACTCCAGAGCTACTCTTTTTCTCGGGATGGTGTTCGAGTTTATATGTAGAGAGCGCTTCATCAGCGACCTGTCTATTGGGCAGAAGACTAACTTTCGCATGGCGGCATATCAGAGAATATAATGCAAAAGTACCTCCTGCAAAAATCAACACCATGAACAAAACGCTTCAATTGAATGGCTAAACGATATGAACTACAAAACCGTTTAAAGGCTTACCCTCTCCATTGTCATCTGCTCGAAGAACCACAAACACATACTTGAATAAGGGGACTAAAGTAAGAGTCCAAAAGACAAAGGATAGAACACCATAAATCTCTTCATTTGTCTCTGAATGTTGAATGTCTTCAGCAAATGTGCTCTTGTACACATAAAGAGGAGAAGTACTCAGGTCCCCATAGACTACACCAAGGCTTTGGTATGCTAAAAGCAAGGCGGTCTTCCAAGAATCTTTCTGCAAGAAAATTCAAGAATAAGCAACTCTCCTATAAGTCAGCAAATTAACTGCATAAATCTTTCTACCATGGAACCTAAGTCTACTTTTTCCTAGAAACCGAAATCTTAATGACCGATAACATCGAACGGTTGTGTGATACATGTGTTCTGAAAGTTAAACAAACCTTTGAAGTATCCAAGGACTTCCCAAACTCAAGATCCATGATAATTATGCCTCAATCTTCAGCTTGAGTTTCTTGCAAGTGAACAGAATTATCTGCAGATTAGAACTGAAATGATTAGCCAAACTAGAGTGGAACAAACCAACACCATGAATTTGAAAGAAAGAAAGAAAGAATACAATAAACCAATGAAGTTTGAAGATGAAATTTCCAATGATATCCACGCATATCTCTACTTTACACACCCGCAAATAGAGGAGATAAAAAGCATGTCACATTCCCTCACATGGCTTCCATACCTCATCTATAAAATCCCCCACCAAACTCATTGAAAACTCTGCTCATCTTTAAGATTAAATCTCACAAAAAGGAAGAGAACATAGAACAAAGTAACACCCTAGATTCCAATTACTAGAAAACGTATGGAACCTTAAAAAGCTTTGAAGCTCAACTACACTAGAATTCTTCAAGACAGGTCCTTAAATGCACAAGGTCCCTCATTTATTTCCTTTCCATTTCTTTTATATAAAAATAGTATTTTCTTTTTCTTTTCTGGTTAATGAAAAGTAAAAGAAATGTCTCTTGGTTTTTAATCAAAAAACCAAACTTTGAACTCTGACAGCACCATTAACCCATAAAGACAAACAAGTAGAAGATTAAAAAGGGGAGAGAGAGGAAAACCCAATATAACTGTGCATAAAAACATACACATACATACAAGCAAATGCACCACAGCACCAGTTTCCCGACCTGTGTTTTTCTACAGGCCATGAAGGAGAGAGAGAGAGAGAGAAAGAGAACAAAGTAAGAGAATCTTGGTTGATGGCAACGAGAGAAAGCACAATCACGTGATTCAACGACAGTTACATTTTCAAAGACGATATATCACACCACCAACAACAAAGCAAGTGCCCACGGAAATAAGGCTGATTTGAAGGACCATTTCTTTATCAGCTTATCAATATATTTAACTTATCCTGCAACCCCACATCTTTCATTTTCCCAAATTCCTACCTAACTCACTTTTGCAGACTGTTCATTTTATCTGCCTTGATAAAGCTGGGGAACTGTTCTTTGGCAGTTAAAAGAAGCTAAACTTGCTAGTAACTCTAAAGGAGCAGATGAAAAGAATTTAACTCATTTGAATTGTTCATGCTAATATCATCCATGTTAGTGTTAGTGTATTTGTATGCGTTTTATGTGTTAGGGTTTGCGTTTTTGTAAACATTTCTTTATGTGCGTTTTATGTGTTAGGATTTGCGTTTTGTGTCTGTTTGTCTATTTGTTCTTGAGTCTTGAGTTCCTGATGGTTGTTAGAAGTCAGTTGAGGGATGGTTTAGGAGTTAGTTAGGAGTCTGTTTTCTCTCAACTGATTTCATCAATTCATCTTATTTGTATAAATATCAACCGGCCTTCTTTTGAGGGTATTACGGTTTTCATTAATAAAACACACAGAGAGTACTGCCTCTCTTTCTCTAAAATTCATCTGTTTCTTCATGAGAAACAAAATTAATGAAAACAAAATTAATTTACCTTCATGAGAGTATGCAATATGCAAAAGCAAACTCACTAGCCTTTCCTAAACCTTTTGATTACAATTTACAACACCCAAGTCAACACTGATCAGTCTTTTTTTTACTCCAAAGTGGGGGCTTCCTTTTTGCAGACCCACTTGCTCCATATCAGCATTTTAAGCTAAAACAGCTTTTTCATTGCGTCATCTTCCATCATATCACAGAGTCCATCTTTTAAGATTAGTTACCACTCAACACCCAATTTTTCAATATTTAAAACTTCATTTCTGCAAATAGCTGTAGCACTTCCCATAGATGATAGGTATGACCCCAAAAACTAAATAAAAATGCAAACTTTGCTGAAGAATAAAAAACACCACCCTTTAAGTAGATATATAAAGAAACTTACCTGAGTCTTATCTTCTTTACTGGTTTCTTCTAGCAAATTCAATGGCTACCAAATGGAACCCTTGCTGCATTTAAGCACTAGAAAAGCTTGGAATTTTAACAAGGCAGCAGATATGTGAGGTCTATAACTATAATAAGCATGTGTAAAGATTTGGTTTTTACGGAAGCAAGTGATGTTTTAGGTGGAAGACAGCAAGGAGTGGCTGTTTTGGATGGATTTAAAGGTTAAATGAACAGACCAAAAGCTTTTAAAGCTGTGTACCAACCAACAATGGCGAATGTTGCTCAGTAAAAAAAACTTAAGAAAGGAAAATGGAAAATGATTATGTTCATAAAAAATGGAAAATGATTAGTAAATGTGGACAGAAGAAGCAATAGAGCAATGATTCTGTGAAAATGGATTGGTATAAAAAAATAGTAGATGAAAATTTCACATGAGCGGGAACGTTGGCACTTAACAATAGCCTTTGGTTCATTTAAATTTTAAAATGCAAATCATTGTCTTCAAGGCAGCATCTGAACTACAAGACAGGAATGTTTTTTTTATTGTTTTTTTTTTTTATTTTGTCTTTCCTCTTTATTTCTTCATTTTGATGGAAGCATACCCCATATTCTAGTCTTCCACACTCCACAGCCTTAAAATTTTCAAGTCTTACTAGGTAAATTTATGACTTAAGCTCAATTCAAAGTAATTTAAATTCAAGATATAAGTTTCTAAACATTTGTTCCTCTGCTCTTGTAGCACGCTTTTCCCTCTGCTCTTGTAGCACGCTTCTCTTTTCCTTCCTTCTTTTTTGTTACTGGTTTTTCTTCTCCTTTTTCTCTATCTTATCATTTTGGTTTCATTTCTAATGGCTGGTGTGGAAAACGATCTTGCGGGGTTGTCACCGAATACTGGGGAGGATGAGGTTTTAGTGGATGAGGTTGATGATTCAGATCTGGAGGTTTCTTACGAACATTGTTTTGTAGGAATATTCCTTACATCAAGTGTGATCCATTTTGTGGCCATGCGGTCGACGTTGGCGAATGTTTGGCACCCTTTAGGGGGTGTGTCGATTTCTGATCTGGGTGCATGACGGTATCTGTTCCGTTTTTATCTGAAGATCGACGCTGACAGGGTTGAAATGGGTGGCCCATGGAATTTCAACAATCATCTTTTGGTGCTCCACAGATTACTGGTGGGTGAGATTCCGAATCTGGTTCCAATTACGCAGGTTGCTTTTTGGGTACAAATACATGATGTCCCGTTTGGATCGGTATCGGAAAGATTTGCAAAGGCTATTGGCAATTTCATTGGTTCCTTTTTAGAATATGATACGCAGGCGATTTCCATGGGGTATAAGGGGGTGATGCGTGTGAGGGTTTGTTTAGATATCCGCCTGCCGTTAAAACGCAGGAAAAAAGTTCGTACGAGGAATGGCGTCGACCACTATGTTTGGTTTTCTTATGAAAGATTGACTCTGTTCTGTTTTGTTTGCGGAAAATTGGGACATGGTGAGAGCTTTTGTCCATTAAGGGTATCTCTGAAACCGGAGGAAATAACAATGGAGTGGGATGTCTCGCTGAGGGCCATTCCGAGGAGACTTGCTGCATCGTCAAGTATGTGGCTCCGGGAGGCGGCGCCGGTGGATGAGCAACCGAAATTTGATGTTTCTCCCTCATTAAATGCTGCTAATCAAATCCCATGTAATTTGCAGAAAGGTAAGACTGGGATGAACCATAATTATGGCAGGGGTGCTAAGATTTCGGGGAGGTCTCAATTAATTTCAGGGGGCGTAATCTCGGGACCAATCCTTGGTGTTCTTTCCCCAAATCAAATACCAACGTTAGATACAATGATGGTGCCGATTGAGGAAGATATTCCAATTGAGCAATCAGAGGGGCAAAAAAGGGCTCGCGTTAATGACAAGATTCTAAATGTTTCTAAAGTTACGGATGAGAACAGTACTCCATCGTCTTCATCGGCCGACCTGTCTTATCAGGTCCGCCGGACATTATGAAAATATTAAGTTGAAATGTCCGAGGGCTGGGGAAACCTCGGACGGTGGGTCGTTTCCACCAGAAATTGAAGGAAGTTAACCCCGCTATTATTTTTATCATTGAAACGAAGTTAAATTGTGTTCGTATGGAAAAAGTTAGAAAACGTTGTGGGTTCCATAATGGGATAGACGTGGAGGCTAGTGGTAGAAGTGGTGGATTGTCGTTGGGTTGGAAAAATTCGGTTCAAGTTACTTTAAGGTCTTATTCAGCTAGACACATCGACTTTATAATTAAGGATGATTCGGCTGGCTTTTCTTGGCGTTGCACAGGAATTTATGGGAATCCGGAGGCCCATAGAAGACATGAGACATGGGATCTCCTAAGATATCTGAATGATAGTCCTGATATGCCGTGGGTGATCTTAGGGGACTTCAATGAAATTTTGTTAGCTTCGGAGAAACAAGGGGGTCTGCAAAGAAGCCAAAGACAGATGGACCAATTTCGTAATGCACTCGAAGAGTGTGAGTTGGGGGATATCGGCTCGAATGGGCCGTGGTTTACTTGAGAGAATGGTCGAAGATCTGAGTCAAACATGAGGGTCCGTTTGGACAGGGGAGTTGCGAACAACGTCTGGTTAACATGTTTTCCAGATTTTGAACTCCATCACCTTCCTCATTCCATTTCCGACCATTGTCCTATTCTGCTGGATACTATGGCCAGGTCCCCTAGGAGTAATAAGGTGTGGCATTTTCGCTTTGAGGCTTCATGGCTATTGGAAGAATCATGTGAAGATACTGTACGTGATCTGTGGAATGTCCAGAAGGATGATTTTTTGGACAAACTTGACTTTGTCACTTCGGGTTTGGATGCTTGGTTTAAAAGAACGAAAAAAGCGAAAAATCTTACGGTTGAAATGTTGAACCAGAAGCTGGACAGATTAAACGAGTTGGCACCATCTGATGAGGTCTTGGGCGATATTGTGGATACGAAATTGGAGCTTAATTTGGAGATGGACAAAGATGAATTATATTGGAAGCAACGGGCCAGATCTAATTGGCTCCGGTTCGGAGACCGTAACACAACTTATTTCCACCGGTCTGCAACCCAACGCAAGAAGAAAAATAAAGTTTCCCGGCTCGACGATGGGAACAATTCTATGACTACCGACGAAGGGAAGATGGGTGAGATTGCCAGGGAGTATTTCACTTCGCTTTTTAATTCAAAGGGAGTGGGTGACTGTGGGGAGATTTTATCAGGCATCAACCGATGTATAACGGATGAGATGAATTTTGCTTTAGACAAGGAGTTTACGAAGGAAGAGATTTTTGCAGCTCTGAATTCCATGAGTCCTTTAAAAGCAGCTGGAGCTGACGGCTTAGGGGTTGTTTTTTACAAGCGTTTCTGGAAGATTGTGGGAGATGAGGTAGCTCTTTTTTGCATAAAGGTTCTGAAGGGGGAGTACCAATTAGACCGCATAAATCATACCAGAATTGTTCTGATTCCTAAGGTGGATGATCCTTCTTCTATGTCTAATTTTAGGCCCATCAGTTTATGTAATGTAATTTACAAAATAATCTCGAAGGTACTCGTCATCCGTTTTCAAGATGTTTTACCGGTCTGCATCGATGAGGCCCAGAGCGCATTCGTACCGGGTCGTCTCATAACAGACAATGTGTTGGCGGCATTTGAAATTCTTCATTCTTTGAGAAACAAGCGCCAGGGTAAGAAGAGCTACTTTGCTTTAAAACTCGACATGAGTAAAGCATACGATAGGGTGGAATGGGATTTTCTTGAAGTGGTGATGAGGAGGATGGGCTTTTCGGATTTGTGGGTGTCACGCATTATGAAGTGTGTTTCTACTGTTTCTTATTCGGTAGTTCTCAATGGAAATGTGGGACAGAGCTTTAGACCTACACGCGGACTCAGACAAGGTGATCCACTTAGTCCGTTTTTATTTCTGATATGCAGTGAGGGTCTTAGTTCTCTATTACGGAAAAATGAAGATTATGTTGGGGTTCGTATAGCCAGAAGCGCTCCGAGAGTGAGTCACCTCTTCTTTGCCGATGATAGTCTCATTTTTGGAGAATGTTCGGCAAGGGGAGCTAGGAAAATTCAGGATTTATTATTGACTTATGCATCTTGTTCAGGGCAATTGGTGAATTTCGAGAAATCCGCAATCTTTTTCAGCACAAATACCGGAGATATTGAGAAGGCTGATGTGAGACGGGTTCTAGGCATTACACAGGGTTTCAATCCTGAGAAATACCTCGGTTTACCAATCATTGTTGGACGTAATCGCAAAAAGGCTTTTTCAGACCTTAAGGATAAATCTCTCGCTTGGGTTTCCAATTGGTGTACCAAATCTCTCTCGCAGGGGGGCAAAGAAGTTTTGATAAAGGCTGTTTTGCAGGCAATACCAGTCTATACAATGAGCTGCTTCTTGCTTCCAAAATCATTCTGTCAGGAATTGGAACAGATCTTTGCGAAATTTTGGTGGCAAAATTCCAAGGATAGACGAGGTATCCATTGGTGCACTTGGTCTGAGCTGAGCAAGTTAAAGGAGTGGGGAGGCCTTGGTTTTAGGGATCTATCAAAGTTCAACGTGGCTCTTCTCGCAAAGCAAGGTTGGCGTCTGTTACTTAATCCATCTTCTTTAGCGGGAAGGTTGTTGCGGGCCAAGTATTATCCTTCAACATCTTTTTTAAAAGCCCGTCTTGGTCACAACCCATCACTCAAGTGGAGGAGCATATGGAGTGCCCGTGGTCTTCTGGAGTTGGGCCTTCGATGGAAAGTGGGTAACGGGGGCTCTATTTCCGTGTGGAATGACTTTTGGTTACCTGGTAACCCTCTTCATCGTGTTACATCCCAGGCTGTGGAGGGCATCGAATTCGTCTCGGATCTAATTGACCCACTCTCGAATACATGGAGGTATGATCTTATTTCTTCGATATTTTCTCCTAGTGAAGCTGAAAAGATTTTATGCATTCCCCTACCTAATGAGAGTCAACCAGATAACTTAGTTTGGCAAGGGGAACATACGGGTGTCTACTCTGCCCGTAGTGGCTACAGATATTTACTAAGTTCGTCAGAGGGTCTTTCAGAATGGGGGGACCTTTTTAGAAAGGTTTGGAACGCCCCATGCCCAGAGAAGATGAAAATAGTTTGCTGGAAGTTCATCAGAAACTTCGTTCCAACAAAAGTCAATTTATGCATTAAGAAGGTGGCAGGTGATCCTATATGCAATAGATGCTATTTATTTCCAGAAGACGTGGTTCATGTTTTATGTGAGTGTTCTTATGCCAGTCAGATTTGGTTAGCGCTACAGATTCGTGAGCCATCTAACGCAACAAGCTTAAGTTTCCAAGAATGATTATATCAGTTGTTTAATCTCAATGGTCTTCAGCACATCCAGACTATAATTATTGCAGTTTACGCTATTTGGTATGCACGGAATAAGCTTGTTTTCGAAGGAATAACTATCCGAATTGAGGAATCTATTGCTTTTATCAGAAGCTACTGTTTAGATCTAAATCTTACCCAATCTCGCTTGTCAAGCGAGGATAATATTGGCCCGTCACGGTGGATTGCCCCGCCTGATCCGTTGTTGAAGCTTAATGTTGATGCGGGTTTTGATCCATCTACAAAAACAGCGTATGTTGGGGTTATTATAAGAAACAATTCAGGAGCTATAATGGGGGCGATGTGTGTCAGGAGAGAACGAATCTTATCTTCTTTTGCCGCGGAAGCTTGTGCGATGGTCCAGGGGCTCCGCTTTGCCATGGAGTTAGGATTTGCCGACATCATTGCCGAAGGGGATTCCTTAACCGTAATAAAGAAGTTAAATTCCAAATCAAGGAATTTCTCCGAAATTAGTACATACATAGGGGATGCAAAATCCCTGGCTAGAAGGTTCCATACCTGCCGTTTTGTGTTCACGCGACGGGAAGGTAACAGATCGGCGCATGCAATGACTTTGGAAAGCCGGAAATACGCCGAGGAGATGTTTTGGGTTGAGGACGCGCCGGAAAGCGTTCAAAGTATCGCCGATGAAGACAGAAGATGGTTATATCCGCCGTGAGTTTAGCTCTCTTCTGGTTTAGTTGAGGGGCTTCGGCTCCCGAAGGTTGGATCTGGTTCAGCTTTTACGAAATCCATCCTTTTTCCCCTTGTGCCGCTCGAAAATTTTTCATCTTGGTTAACTCAGTTTTTGAGTTTTCAGACTGCAGAAGGGTTTATTTCGCTGGTCTAGCTTTTTGTTTTCTTTTGCTGAGACGGTTGGCCTTATGTGTGGAGGTGCCGTTTCATTTTCTATTTTCCTTTTTTGCCCTTGTAACTGGATGTAGTTTTTATTTCAGGTTTAATAAAGTGAGCTAGCTGGCATTTAAGTCAAAAAAATTCAAGATATAAAATGTTGCTAAACTTTGTTAAAAAATAAAATGATAACCAAATTTTTAAATATTACAAAATTATAATTAAATTTTATGATTTTATAATACAATAGTAGCTCGACCGTTAAAAATTTTTTCATTAAAAGATTACTAATCTTAATTAAAAATAATAATAAATTTAACTCCTTTTCTTCATCATCTTCGTCTTTTTAATACTGCAAACGCCTTGACCTTTTTCTTGTTGGGCTGAACTTTCCTGGAAATTCCCATATTTTCCACCATTGCCAAGCTTTGTCATTAAAAGATTACTAACATGAAATTCAAAGGAAACTACACAGTAACAATAGTAGTAATTAAAGAGCTTGAGTTGATATCCAAGTCGTCTTCTCTTCAATCAACAACGAAAGTTGGTTTTTGATTTCATTTCACACTTCTGATTGATTCTTAGATGATACTAATTCAATCACAATTAACTTCTTGGGGTTTTCTGGGGATTTTTAAAGAGGAATTTTTTTCAGAGGTAAGAAACTTTAACTCCCTGCTCTTGTGTTCCATTTTTTCTGCTTTTAGTTTCTTTGTTCAAGCTGATGGTGAAAGAAAATGAAGGAAATTGTGAAATGTAAGACAAGGGTTTTCTTTCTTTCTTGGAAAATTAAGCTTTTGTTTGAGTGGTTTTGCTTTCATGGGGATAGAGAAGAAAACAAAAGCTTTTTAGTAAACATTTTGTTTGGTTAATTGTGATTTTGTAATATTTAAAAGTTTAATTGTTGTTTTGTTTCTTTAACAAAGTTTAATGATCATTTTAATAATTTATCCCTCGAATAGATATAATAAATTTGATTTGAGCTTGATTATTTAAATTTATTTATTTAATTCGAAACGTGATGATTTAAATTTGATCTAACTTGAAACAAACATATTCAAAATCTTGGAAGCAATATGAATTTAATTCGCTCACATTCAATTCAAACTGAATATCAACTCAATTTAAACTGGATAATTAAATCAATGTGAATAAATAAATTATTTTTATTATTATCTATTTTGTAACAATGTGAGAATAGTAAAATGATGTATATGTTTTATTCTCTTTTTGTATTATAGCACTTGTTAGTTACTTCTTTTGGTAATAGTTTAATAGTTCAATATTATTTTTGGGTTGGATCAATACGAAGTTTATGTCATCTCTAACATGTCCTATAAGGTTAGATTTTGGTCAAATTGTCATCCCTAAGAATAGTTGAATTTGAAACATCAACCTTGAGAATCGAAGTTAAGCCTAAATGATAAGGTTAATAAATACAACTCAATTAGTTTTACACTCACATTAGGGATAATTGTTAGAATTTAGGGTTTATAGGTTAAAACCTAAATTACTACTCATATTACCCTAAACCTAAACTCTAAATTATAACCCTAAACACTAAAATCTAACCTTAAACTTAAACCCCTAAACTCTAAACCCTAAATTAAATCCCTAAACATTAAAGCGAAGACGCTTGTTGAAACTTTTAGTTTCCATCGTCAGCATATTTAATATAGTTCCATACTAATATACGTAAAAGTAATTGTATTTGGAATATAAAATATAAATATATATGACTATTTTTTTCTCAAAAAATTTATAAATTAAACTCTTAAAATAATTTATCAAATTCATTAAAAAATAAAATATGAATATCTTTAATCACTAGATTTATGAGTGTTCAAATTCATCAAGTATTTATTTATTTTCTTATCGGAAAAAAATAAAGGAAAGTGTAAGGACGTAGAAAATTATTTAAAAAATTAGCATAAATATTCAAAAAAGTTAGTATTAGTAAGACACATTACCCTCTTAAAAAGAGGTTACGAGTTTAAATTTTAAAGACGATATTATTAAAAGAGATAGTCTCGTACATCGATTATAAACCACGTTGATTTATCTTACCAAAAAAAACTGCAAATAACTTTTTGAAGTAACCTAGCATGAAATTCCACTTGAACTCTGGAAAGGAAGGACAGATGTCTTGAATGAAGTATGGGCAGATGTCATGTGGGGACTCCAATAGGGGGTTTTATTTTAATAAGATGGGTAGTTAAAGGAAAGAGTGAAATAGATATCAAAGACAAATTGGTCAGCATAATGTTGAAGCATCCAATGCATGGAGGGAAATTCTTTGTTTCTTTTCGTTGTCTTTATTACTGTTTTTATGCTTAAAATTAAGTTTAGAATATATGATTTAAGATTTTAAGTTAGGGTTTATGGTTAGGATTTAGAGAATTTAAGGCATGGTGTATTATTTTTAAAGTATAGGGTGTAAGGTTTAGGATATAGAATTTAGGGTTATGGCTTAAATTTTAATTTTGTAGTATTTTTTAGTGTTAGGACATAAATAATGGCACCGAAAAGTGACATAACAGAGAAATACTGCTTAAATGTAACAAGTTTATACAATTTCAACCTATCTCAGCCTCTGGGTCTGAAACAAGCAATTGTGCCCCTCAGTTTCAACAAAAACTGGAAAAAGAATGATTGTATTCACGTTTATAAAAGTGATCACCAGTTTTTCATCATCCTAAACGGTTTAAACATTTGAGCTTCCCAAAGAAACTACTCCTATATCTAATTATATTGCTCTTGTTCTGTAGCCATAATTGGCATTGATTTCATGGCCCATCTCTACCAACAAAATTAACTTTCCCCACAAGCAAATAGCAATGCATCTTTCTTTGGATCAACAACAACCCATTGTTTAAACCCGATCCGAATTAGTCGACCAATAAGACTCGAATACTAGTGGTTAAACCTGTAAATGAAAATAAATTGGACCAATATTGGAAGTTTCAATCCTTAAGCATGCAGAACCAGCCGGGGAAAGGACTTGGCAACCTTATTGACCACAAAGGATTAAACTTTATTTTGTCTATACTTTACTGTCTTGACAACAACAAAAACACACAAGTAAATATATTCCTTGTATACAAAAAGAAAACATGGAAGAAAAACCAGAAAAAGAACAGCATCAACAACAAACTCGAGATCACATGGCATGGCAGTGACTTCAGTGACCAATTCCTGGGCTTGGAACATCTCCCTGTCTCTTGTAGAAACCATTGTAATCATAATCTGAGTAATCTTGTTTCTCTAACAGCCTTGTTCTTCTCGTTGTCGATTCGATACGGCATGCAGATGCAGGCTCACAACTCCACCTAAACTTGATGCTGCTATACATAATGGACACTAGAAGCAGTAGTGCAATCACAGACATCAGCTCCTTCTTTGCCATTTCGCGATGTACAAGCTTATTCCAAAGCATACGGCTTTCCGGATGTAGACGATGATATCTATACAGATGGATATAGATCAGTTTCGGGTCGATTTGAAGTTGATTTTGAAGGAAGCTAAGATATAGGCTTCTCAATGTTTTACTTGGTAGCATCATGATTATAATGAGATAAATTAGTATCATTGTCTTCGTAAAAAGGAGGACCACGACATGGAATTTGAACATAAAGTAAGAAAAAATTATCAATTTTTTTTTTTCTTTTGGTAATTGGAAACAAAAGTTATTAATTTATTTGAAGAAGATTACAGATGTTAATATCATGATTCATGAGTACTTGCTGTCGTTTGACCATAACAAATCCTTGACTTGATGTGCACCAACCTCAGCTCAGAACTTTTGACAAATGAAGCACACTTGTAAAATTATTATTTTAAGGGTAATGTATAAGATATTAATTATATATGTTGGTTATGTTTAAAATTATTATCATATAAACAGTCAATGGAACCTAAAATTTCCACAAACAAGATTAAAGTGTATATAAGTATCCGCTTACATCACATTTTCTAAAAAAGAAAGCTCGATCGTCGAACTTAAACATCATTTCGACGTTCAAAAAACACATATCATTATTTTTAACACTACTTATAAAACTTTTATTTTTATTTAGCAGTTTATCAAATAATAATTTATCATATTTAATATTAAAATTTCCACAAAAAGAAAAGAGGTTATAACTGACTAGGGATAGGCACGGGTCGGGTTTTTGGCCCATCTGAACCCGACTCGAAAATAAATACCCTAAACTCGAACCCGAATTAAATACATTCGTTGAAAAACCCAACACGACCCGATAATAAATACCCTAAATTCGTCTCGAAAATTTTTAGGGACCTAATTGTAAAAAAATAATTTGAGGGGACTTAATTGTAAAAAATAATAATTTTAAAGATTAAATTGTAAATAAAAAATTCAATTTTAAGGACATAATTATAAAAAAATATATAAATAGGAGTATTAAATATCCCTAAAAATTTAAGAGAAAATTATACAATAGTCCCGGGTTGGATCGGATATTATCCACCATAAACCCAACCTGACCCGACTTCACCCTCAATAAAAACCCAACATGGACACAAGTTTTTAATTAAAAAATCCGACCCGATCAGGCTGGGCCGGGTAAAATGTTCATCCCTACAACTGACCAAATGAATAGAAATAATATTCCCCTTTTCGTGCCCCTATTTATGCCCCACACTCAAAATTAAATTTAGGGTTTTAGGTTAGGGTTTATGGTTAGCGCTTAGGGAATTTAGAGTATGGTGTATTTTTAGAGTATAAAGTGTAGGATTTAAAATTTAAAATTTAGAGTTATGGCTTAAAATTTAATTTTGTAGTGCTTTTTAGTGTTGGACATAAATAGGGACACCGAAAAGGGATCGAGTATTTTTATCTCTGACCAAATAATTCAGAGAAAATTTACATTAAAGAACAAATGGGTCATAAAACTCAAGCCCGTTACATTAGAAGTTCTAAGCCCATACACGAGCAAAGAATCCAAACAATGAAATTAGACCCATCCCGTCAATTTTTTAAGTTTGATTGTAATATATATTATATTGTTTTTTTTTTTGTAAATGATACAATTTATATTTTATAAAAATAATTGTAAAAATAAAAATATGTTAATTTATTATATTTAAAAGAGTAAAATTAATAAAATAAATATATAATTAATAAAAATTAAATTCATTTTGGTTCACGAAATATAAGATTGCCTTTGGGAATGATATTACCGGAATGTTACATTACTTAACATATTACCCGGAATGTTGTATTACCTTGTTTGATGTGTTTGGCAGGAATGTAAGATTACATTGTTTGGTTAAAGAAATATAAGATAGGAAAAATGCATGTTTTACCAAATTGTCCTTGAAATATATTTTCTTTTTTAACCAAATGAAGTTTTAAGATTAAAGTCAAAATAGTTACATAAAAGTTCATAGAAAATATAAAAAAATATAATATGAAAACCTTTTTATGAAAATTGATCATAAATAATAAATGTAATAAAACACATATCAATAATAAAATTTGAATCAAACACATATATAAAAAAATCGAAATAAAATAAAAATCTGATATATTTTTATTTTATATGCATCATATTATTTTATAATAAGTATTAAAACCCTAAACCACTAAAAAATAAAATAAATTTATACTTGTGTAATTATATACAAAAAGGAAATATCATTTTAAAATAACTATATTTTTAAGGGTATTTTTGTCCAAAGGGGAGGGAATTGTCTAATTCCTAAGAAAAGGGAGGGAATGACATTCACGGGAAAAGACCCAAAAATAGCTATTGTTGGGAATATTTCATTACCCCTGGGAGGGAATGCTCTTAAACCAAACGTGGGTATGTAATTCCGGAAAAAATTATTTCCTCTGGTAATGATCTTTTTCGCGAACCAAACGCCCCCTAAAGGTAAAATTTAATCTGTAAGACCGAAAATAGAATTGGGGTGAACATTTACAAATACGGGAAGACATCAACAAAATTTAAGATATATATTTTATATTAAGTTGGGGTTAGAAAAAATAAAGTGAATTAAAATCATACATAAACACAACCCAACCCAATCCATTAATACCTCCAATAAAAATTTTATTCATATATTTTTTTTAACTTTTGAAACGATGCTAAATTTTATTGAAACAAAAAAGGTACAATTGTAACAATACAATCACGCAAAGAGAGGAATTAGAGACTATATCAACTAAAACCCAAATAAAGAATAAAATGAAAAGAAAAACTCAAAGTCACAATGACAGTGGAAGCCTTCTTTTAAATCTGACGTCCATCATCTATAGTAATTTAGTAACCGTCAATAGTTCTACTTTGTTTCTTATTCAACTAGACGTTTTTGAGATGATGAAGGAGTGGCGAGCGAACCAAATAAAACTTACAGGCTGCTTTGCGAAAATAGATCTGCATACGTTAGCAAACAACCACAAAAAGGATCTAACCTTTGAAAGACCACCGATAATCGTAAATCAGATACGAGCGACGTGAGAATCTCTACACAATCACAGATCTACCAAAGTGGTAGACGAGCAACATGCTATAAGGCAGAGGAAACGTGCCACAAGAACAGAGTGAAAGTGTGCTATAAAGGCAGACGAACATGCGTGACTATATAAAAAGAAAAAAATCAAACAAAAGATATTTTTATTAAAAGATAGGATAAAACCAAAAGAAAATAAAAAAACTAAAGTAAGATATAAGAGTATGAATGGTCAACAACGAATACCAAGACTAGTATCGTCGCCGACAAGGCAAAAACTAAAAAAGACAAACTGAAAGACAAAATCAGTTTTTTCTCAATTAATTTTTTCACAATCTTATTTATTTCAATCCAAAATTATAATATTTAAATCATAAAACTTAAATAGAACATATTATATTAAAATATGTAAAATTGTGCACTCTAAATTTTATACACGTATATCAAATAATTTTTCAAAATAAATTTAATTGTTATATATATATATCAATAAAATTTAAGTCATGATTTTACAAATTTGTTGAAAGCTTAAGTAAACTCACGAGTGTGTCTGTTTTTTTAGAGAACCGGTTGCATCTGAATTGGCCATGGTCGGTCGAAGTAGTTAACTTCCTTCACCTGCAACGTGCAGCTTTAGGTCCTCATTAATATAGCTCAGATCACAGCAAACACATGACACCCTCAGCTAATTAAATCCGGTTTAATTATTACAACATTTACGACAGGCCGTACTAATCCGTATTAAGACAACTAAGTACACTCTAATTAAACAAAGTGATTTTATCATCTGCTATTGTCCTGCTTAACGCTTATCAAGGGATTTTTCTCACAAATAAACATTTCCTATGCCAAATTATTAAACCAAAGAAAATTATTTGGTATATTATTAGAGTACCAACTATAACTTATTCGAATCAGTTTAATACTGGGGTTCGTCCAGCGCACTCCAGGATGCATTCTGCCCGCACCAGGGTGCTGCCAGCACGCACCAAGGCCCCTAGGGGGTTTGTTTTCGCACCATGGGTCTGCCCGATTGAGCCCAGGAGGGTCCAATCCGAATTTGGAATAAGCCTTGCTTATTTTTAGCCATTTAATTTATTTTATTTCATTATTTTAATAATTTCATGGCCCCTTTGTTTTTAGGGATTTAGAGATTTTTGAGGCGATCCTAGCCGTTCGTTTGATTTAATGTAAACTGTTCGTTTGATTTAATGTAAACCGTTGGATGTACGGGGCTTCATGTATAAATAGAGGTTAGCCCCTCCTCATTTACGCACTTCATCATTGTGGAATACAACTAGCATTCCCAACATTGCTTCTTTTTGTGTTGTCATTTTACTTTTCGTTGTTCATTTCTATTTCTGCAAGGATCTAAGCCTTTGTGCTTGATCGTTTCAGGCTTACTTAGTTGCAAACGTTTCAGAAAGCGAGCTAAAGCCGCACGATCGAGTTAGTGAGAGTCTACCGACGTGATAATATATTTTAACTCGTCAATTCGATCAATTTAAAATATTTTGACTTAACTTGATCGAATACTTACACTTAACGAAAAGTACAACATAAAATTGTCTCTTTAGTCGAGAGAAAACTATGAAGTGGCCTATCTAGAGGTAGGCAACATGCCTTGACCCCAAAATATAAAAATGCACTTGAAATCCGTATAAATGTAAAATTTTAAATTAGTGCAATGATAAAATTGTTTTTTGACCATTTCAAAAACAATAAAACTTCAGTTTAATCCTTTTAAAATAAATTAAAGTCATAAACTAATAAACTGTAAAATTGAACTCGTGGATTAATACAATGATAAAGGATGATGAATTTTATCTAAGTGATCCGGGTTTGAAGACATGCGTACACGGTGTGTTATTAAAAGGCTAAGAAAATTGAATCACACTCAGCATATTCAAAAAAATAAACTGAAAATATTATATTTAAGTCTCTAAAAATTTAATTGGTACATCCAAAAACCTCACGAATTTTTCGAGTAAGCTATCAATTAGCTCGTCTCGACTCGTTAAGAATTCGAGTCGAGTTTAAACTCGAACTGAGTGTTGACTGAACTTTAATCGAATCAGACTCGAGTAGCTTGTGATATTTCTCTTATTTCTTTTAATTGAAAAAACAAAAAGTTACAATTTGTACTAAAAACAGCCAATCATTTGGAATCTATAATCAAATCCTTTCAACATTGCAATGAAGTTCATTTGGTATATAGTTGATGGCTATGAAACAAACAACAGAGTATCTGAGTTTAGTGTCTCTATAACTAAACTTACAATATTCGATTCAGATTAATTGACAATGAATCGAATATGATAGTTATAAAATGAAAAAAAAGGACTATATAGCTAACAATTCCTTAAACCACATTAAAAACATATTAAAAGAGGACTAGCGGGTGCCAATAAACCACCACAGCAATAGACAGCCACATTTGGACAGAGCTTCTCAAAAACCTTCCCGTCTCCAACAATGGCTGTTGCATGATCACAAATCCTGAAACTCTAAAACTGACCACCTTCAAACGTTTGTCCAAACTGCCAGTTCCCCGGTGCGGCGTTGTAGCTGGTGACGGTCCTGCCGTCGCTGGTGGTGACTTGGAAAGACAAGGTTTGGCCATTGAGGTACGAGTTGCTCTGCCAGTTCTGGCCCCAGTTTCTGGACATGGGTTGCCATCCGGTCTTCGAGCCCTTGATCGAGACCGAATGCACATCCCCGGCGCCGCCGACGTTTGTGATCAACACCAAGTTGAAGTAAGAGTGGCCGTTGATTGTGAACCGCATCCCTCCTTTCTTCACACAGGGGATCCTGTTTAACATAAACATATGTGTTATTAAGAATGAAACATTGTTTAAGCAATGGATGAATTTAATCGGCACAGGGTCAGGAATTCAGGATGTTGAAGCTTGCCTTCGGAATGAAATGGGAACGATTCCGGCTCGGTATTGAGCGATTTGCAGGAAGGCAGGCTCGGCCAAGTCAAAGTGTTGGAGGGGAGGATTGCACCAGCCGCCATTGTCATTAGACAAAGCCAAGTTGGGAGGGCAGAAGTTGGTTGCGGTGACGATTATCGAACCGGGGAGGCACCATTTGGGGTCGCTGTCGCACCTCATTTCATAGCATGAACCGCAGCTCAACCCGTTGTTGAACAAGGCTGTGCTGAGTGCCGCGGTGTTTGTCCCGTACCCTTGGCTGTACACGTTGCCGTATCCACAAGCACCCCCTGAAATAGCAGCAGTGAACCGTTCCAAGTTACTTAATTGCTGCAGTTTTTGGACATTGAAAGTTGAAACTCTAGTTTGAGTTTTAAAACTTACCCATTGTGCCGGATGCATCACCGCCGCCATAGAATGTAGCATGGCCACCTTGCCATCCTCCACCATAGTCAGAAAAGGCGGTTGGGAGGCAAAAGCTGAAGACAAAGAGCAGAAGAGAAGTTGCAGAAAGTGCTGCCATTGTTGGTTGAAGGATTTGTGAGTTGGGAATGGGGGTTTATAAGTTTATATAGGAAATGAATGGAAAAAAGTGTAGGGGCGGTGGGCCGTGGAGTTGAATAGAAAGAGGAGACAAGTAAGCAGAGGTCACCAAAACTGATTTTCAGGTCGTTTACAAGGAACAAAGCCTGCACATGCTAAGGTTCCTGTTACACCACCTCATGGCCCCCACCTGCACATGCATTTCTTCAATTGAAAAAATTATTACCTTCTATTGAAAAGATGATTATATGGACCTGGTTCACCACATTATTTATAGTCTTATTCACTAAATATTAGTAAGTTAATTCTTTTTTTTTCTCCATATCACTAATCCACTCGTAATTAACTCCTAGGAAGCCATTCACTCTATATTTACAAGGCAAGAAAAGGTGGGAGTCATCTTTGAAAAATATGACACAGAGAAAAAAAGAGATGGGTGGTTGATTTTAGTGGATGAGATTATGGATGACGTGATGAGTCGAGTCTATACAATAATTGTTCTGAAGACCGAGTGAAGGGGTGGGGGGAGCTAACAAAATTAGTGAAGGGAACATTGTCACAAGACTAGAATCTGTGTCCAAGTTTCACACGTTATAAAAGTGTAACATATAGAATATAGTTTGATTGGCATTGTCGTTGGTATAAAAGTGAAATCGAACTTATTAAATATTCAATATCCTCTAATTTATGGATGAGGAAGAGTCTGGATAATATAAGTATTGTACTCTAAATGTTCAATAACAATGTTGGTTTTAGTGAATCAATACAATGATGAATGGCATTGAAGATGAGTAACAAGGACATGTCTAGTCTTGAAATGTGAATGTATTCTTAATGTTGTTTCAAAGGCTTTGATTGTAGAAAAATAAAAATTCCCATCAACTTTCCCCTTTGTGTTCCCATTTATTATAGTACAATTGAGACCTTCATCTTCAACCATACCCCCTCTCTATGAATTATAGTAACAATCTACTAATATTTTAATACCCTATGATATACATGGACATGGTCAGTAATCAAGATCAGGAGATAAAATATAATTAACCATAAAAATGAGAGGGACATAATTTAAATAAACTGAAAATTAGAGAATCTAAATAGATAAGAAAACTTACATATTTTTTAGTAACAAAATTACTTGGGCCAACAGCTCCCAAAAGACCATATAGTTCCGTTACTGATGATACACTTTAAATATTTAAATATAAGTCAATAAGTATAAGAAGATTAGGTTTTGATCATCATTGATAGATAATTGAAATCATTAGCATACGTGGGAGCTTAAATATTTGTTTTTAAACATCGGAGGCTTTGTAGTTCCTCGGAATGTTTAAAAGTGAAGCTTTGTGTAAAGAAAGATTCAATTAGGCGAGATTCATTAATTACTCCAGTGGTCATACATACTCAATTTATCTTATTTTGTATGGATTCGAATCTTGATATAAGAATATAGTACTTCTTTAATTAATAAAAAAAGAGATTCGAGTACGGAATTAAGGGACCCTACCATGTTAGGGGGCACATGCAAGCTCCGGGGTTGAAGGTGCATCATTTTCAGTTGGTTTCCAATTGTAATCCGATACTGATATGGGATTAAATAAGAGATTTGACACATGAAAGTGATTTTGATTGATAATATATTTCACGTCTGTAAGTGAGAATGAAGATTGAGTTTACAAATTCTACTCACCATATCTTATAATTTTGTCTGCTTTCAGATTGGAAATACAGATTATGGGGAAGGTGGCAAGACCTTGTTTTCAACTTTTTAGTCACCCATCATCTTGGCCATGATTGGCAAGTTTTTACGTTGGCAAAAGAAGCTGGAGGTTTATAATTCGATCCCGAGCATAATGTCAAAATATGTCTCAACGTTTCATTGTGAAAGTCATTGTAAAATTAGAAACGCACATGGCATCATGGCCTCTATAGCTTAGTTGTAGAGCAGTTGGAGGTTTATAGTTCGATCCGGTGCATAATGTCAGAAAATGTCTAAACATAAAATGAGGTGACAAACCAAACCTACATGACAGTACACACTGACATAATAGTGTCATATAAATAAAAGCGTTGACTTGACAATATGATTTTCTGGCTGATGTTTCATTCTGTCAAGATATTTCAAGTTGTTTATCGTTTGCCGACTAACAATTTTCATCCACAAAAATTATATTAACCAAAAAAGAAATATTAAGGGTTAAAGTGCTTTTACAAAAAGAAAAAAAAAACTAAAGTGACTATCCAAATAAACGTTATAAACATTTTTTGACATTATGTCTTTCATCGTGTACGGAGTTTTACTCCATTGAAGTGGAAAAACCCCAAATGGTATGGAATTTTGTGTGTGGATTCTGTCTTTCTGTTGAGTATTTGTGACCCAATTTTGATGGGGACAACATGAAGGCTGAAGCAAAGCTTGGAATGAGATCCACAAAAGAGCCATGTGGATATTATCCGGATGTTGTGGGTTAGAAGCCAATGAGAGTGGCCTTCACAAGGGATTGTCTCATAGTTCCCCCACTTGCAAGAGACTAACACCATCCCATCATTTCTCCCCACAAAATCTTCACTTCATTGGAATGGGACCATTAGGTCCCCAATGCAATGAGTAGTCAATTACTCACACATTTCAGCCACAAAATAGAATCCACTTGGGGGCTTCCGAGTTCCAACATTTAGCAGCCAGCTTAAAAAGGTTGAACCCCTTGCCATGTGCACCATTTAATTGGAAGCTCTGGCTGTACGGCTGCTTTGACTCTGGTGGCAAGGTAGTTAAGTTTGGTGTCTCAATTAGAAATGGCCATGAGTCGGTTTAAACTGATTCACACTCAACTTGAAAATCTAACACCTCCATTTAAATTTGACCCGATATTTTATGATGTTTCACTCTCCTTAAACTCAAATTTTAGAGTAAAAACTCGAACTCAACTAGACCGACATAAATAAAAAATTATCATTTTTCATTATTATTCGATAAAATAAAGAACTAATTGAAAAAAATACAAATAAAGATGAAACATTATAATAATTATTTTATTTTTATTAGACAAAATAGGAATATATATATATATATATATATATATATATATATATATATATATATATGGGATAGGATCAAATTACACCGTGTAAAACTCTCTAAGTTTTACACCTTTTTTGGATCGTTGGATGAGTGAAACGGATGGATAAGATTAACAGTAAAATATGTGAAGATTATCACTTGGGAATTAAAAACACGGAGTTAATCTCAACCATCCATTTCCCCCATCCAACGATCCAAAAAAAGTGTAAAACTTAAAGAGTTTTACACGGTGTAAGTTGATCCCAACCCTATATATATATATAAAGAGAGGGGCATTATAACAATTATACCTAAATATTTAGAATAAACTTAAACTATTATTTCGGGTCGGGTCAAGTAGGATATTTTTCACCTTAAACTCAAACTCGAGCCAACCTTATCCTAAAAAAATCAGACCCGAACCCAAAATTTTCTTTAAAAAAAAAACAACCCTATAAAATCAGGTCAAATCGAAACTCATCGGGTATAGGTCAAATAGCCATCCCTATGATCAATTATAGATAGAGGGGTAGAAATTTTAGGCCATGTTTGACAATTAGCGGATAACTGATAACTGATTGCTTTAGTTGATTTGACTAGCAGATTGTATTAGCTGATTGTATAAAAGTGTTTGGTAAAATTAACTGATAGCTGATAACTGTTTGATTTTTTAAACAAGCAAAATGACATATAAAGACATGATTATATTTAATATTTGTTTGAATAATTTATCAATTATTAATATTTTGTATCTAATAAATATTAATTAAATTTGTAAAAATTATTTTTTAATATAAATTTTCTAAACATATTTAAAAGATTTATATATTAATTTATTATGTATATAATTATTAAATTTTGTTATATGCACATATAAATATGTGATAATAAAAAAATAAAATTAACTTACAAATGTCACCATATAAATTAATAGTAACAACAAATAAGTCTAATATTTAATATGTTATTATTTATTTTAAAAATATTATTATTTAATTTAGGTTATTCGGAGATTTTTTGTAATTGTTAAGGGTATAAGAGTCATTACAACTCTAATATCAAACATCTAATCTCAAAAAGCTCATATTAGGAACCTTTTCAAAATTAACTTTTTCACTCTAATCCGCTCTTTCAATCTGCTATTTACCAAACATCAATATTAACAAATTTGATTAGTCAAACCTCTAATTATACCTCAAACTTCTAATTTTTGCCCAAACCGCTATTTACCAAACATAACCTTAATCAATTTCCTTTTAATCACAAGTTTCGTCGGTGTTAAGTTGTAACTTTTAGTTTTTATTAAAATATTATATAGGAATACAAGATTCCAATAAGTGGTCCAATGAAAAAAAAATGTTTATCTTAAGAGACTCGAGTTCAATTTACTTTGTCAAATGATTAAAAATTTATATAAACAAATACTACCTTATAATCACCTTCAGACTATTCAGAAAAAAAAACAAAAATATCTTTCATCATTTCATTCGAGTACTTTATAAAAAATTACTTTTTTGTTATTTCATAACTATATTAACTCATACACCAGCTCAATCAACCACTTTATTCGAAATTTTCACACAAGACATACATTGAATTTGCTTTGTAATTTCAGATTTTCAACTACTAAGAACTTCCAGACCCTCTGGCCTTGATGGTAAATACATATTAAAGGAACCACACAATATCCAATCCAAATGCATGCACTTTAAAATACAATAAACAAACATTTTTCAACATTTCAAATTTTACCTTTTTCTCCAAAATTATTCACTCACTTTTATAGTAGAAAGACTAATCTACTATGTAACATATAGTGTAAAAACATCATGCAGTTTAACCGTATGCCAAGCTACCAAGTACCCCCAGAAACCTAGATGCAGAACCAATTCTTATTTACCCCAGAAGCCTAAAAGCAGTTTTTTCAAATCAAGAGGTTTCACCTCAATCCGTTATTTACCAAACATCTAAATTAGCAGATTTGACTGGTCGAACCTCTAATTTTAACTCAAAAAGCTGTATGCCAAGTAGGGCCAAATTGTAAAAGTCAAGAGACTCGGTTTTTATACCATCTTTAAGTTGCTGGTATTGCTATTCTCTCTCAAACTAAACTGATATTTCCACTCATCAGTTCCTCTTGAAATGGCCTGTAACGCAAAATGCACAGATCTCCGGGTACCATTTGAAAATGGTCATCCCTGCTACATGAAGATACAGTTCCGTTAGCAACAAACCTAAATCGAGAATTTTACTAATTCTAAGAGCTCTAAGCTATAAACAAAGCAAGAATAATGAATTGCCTGCTGTCGAAGCCTGCAGATTGCCTACTGCCATCAAGGTACAAAGGTCTCGTTGTTCTCTCACATTTGGCAACAACAAATGTGTCTAGTTGTGGCTCTGGAACTGAAAATCGTCGATATAAATCAATTCATCAGCAAGCACAATGTATACATGACAAAATTGCAGTCAATGAGTATTTGAATCCAAATCACTTGAGAAGAACAAATTAAAGCCTGCTTAGGTGTAAAGCTAATAAAGAACTAGTTGCAATGTGACGATGAACAAATCCAGAAGTGTTGAATACAAGTCTTTGGCATGAGTATATTCAATCTTTTTTCTGCATATTTCAAATACATTTTGAAGATCATATCCCCGAATGTACTCAACATGATCCTTTAAGGAAAATGAAGCGTCAGAACAACATGGTTTTTTGGCATAATCAAGTTTTGCCTCGTCTTGTTATTCAAACCACAACATGCTTTTAACTTCGAATCACATGAACATGCACAGAAAATAGATGATGATGCATTAACATTGAAGTGTAAAAGTTGGAGGAAACAAGATATATTAGAATTACCCATATCATCTTCTTCACTTATGATCGACTGCTTTAATACAGACTGATAATTATCAGGTAATTTTGACAGAACAGTTTCTTCGAGATGTTTCCCGATGTCACGAATACACCTGCCACCATGGAATCAAATTTTAAAGATAACTTTTCAGATATATTCAGGTTCTCATCAGCCTCCAGAATATGGTGTTTTAAACCAAATTTGTCAAATAAACAATGCATATATAATTCAATTCTCAAGGCCTTTACCTTTCAGTAAACTTCTCTTCTTCTACTGAAAGACGGTTCCGATAAGTATCTGTTTTCCAGATATGAAGCATGAACTTCTCAATCTGTATTAATCATATTAACCAAAAAAAATCAATGAGAAAATACAAGAATTTCAGGATACAGTTCATACAGGTAAATGCAGAAATGGATCTCATGGCAAAACAATTATTCATTGGTCCGCCCCTCCATACAAAGGATATAATCAATTTTCAGCTTCCCCAGAAACATCACAATACGAAACGACAAACAAAAGAAAACAGACATCAAGTATACCTTCTGGAGCCGAACCCGAAGATAAGATCTGAGCAAAAATTGAGCCCTATCCAAGTCCATCTGATAGAGTGATGCAACGAGGGGATCATGACCACTTTCTGCAAAGTCATCTACCGTCTCCTCCTGCGAATTGTGCATCAATTCAATCCCAAAGAACAGATACATTAACATAATAACTAGAAGTGAGGATCAATGATCATCTAGCATATGCTTAGCAGACCTCTCCTTTTCAAACAGGAATTCCAACTTATTATTTTTGTTTGTCATCTGGTTCAAATCCTGAGAATTATTGGGCACTAAGTTACCATAATCATTTAAAAATCTTTTCTTTTCTTAAAGGAAAAGTCAGATTAATTCATTAAATAATAGCATCAACTGCATCGTTTAATACATAACTATTGATTTCCGAGGGATCTTCCATCTCAAAAAAATAATAGGAACATAACAATCCAAACCAAAAGAAGCTAAATTGTGAACAACTTGGTTAGCTCACGACTAATAAGAACTTATATACATACTTCTAAAAAGCTTAAATTGCACATATAGAGTTAAATTCTACCAATGGAGAGAATTTTAAACC
This sequence comes from Hibiscus tridactylites, assembly GCA_958450335.1. Lineage (NCBI taxonomy): Eukaryota > Viridiplantae > Streptophyta > Magnoliopsida > Malvales > Malvaceae > Hibiscus > Hibiscus tridactylites. The sequence goes on along the minus strand of OY288285.1, from coordinate 69,715,335 downwards.
ATATTCAACAGATTATAATTGTTTAATTTTCAATTTAATCTCAAAAGCAGTTTGGAGAACTATTCAATTAAGATTAATTTCTCCCTTAAATATTGAGAGAGAAAAAACAATTCCAGATCGAAATAATTTGAGTAAATGATGTAAAGAGAAGCAGAAAATTAAATGTATATCAAAACAGAAACCTAGAATTGAGAATAATCACAGTTTTATCTGTACTTAACCAAAGTGGATTTTTCTTGATAAACAAACAAAGAGTGAAGGTTTTGCGTGTGAGAGAGAAGTAGTACCATCAACTGGATCTGTTCTTTAGCTCTCTTAACTAAAGCCTCCTCGAAAGGAAGAATCTCGGGAGACGATTTCTCGTTACGCCATGCTTTTTTCAAGAGCTCCACATCGGTCGTTGAAATTAACGTCTCGTAATCGTCGATCTGCTCCGCCGACCACTCTCCGGATCCGGACGCCATCCGATCTCTTTCTCTTTCTATCTGTCCGTTCCTAGGGTTTTGAAGCAAACAGAAAAATGAGTACTTGACGAGGGAAACTTTGGCGGTAAAAAGGGTACATGTATTTTATTTTAAATACTTTTAGGGTATATTACATAAATGGTCGCTGATGTTTGAGTATGATTATCTTTTCACCATTAAGTTTAAAAAGTAATATAATGGTCACTAATGTTATCTATTTGTAACAAAATGATTACTGTAACCCCCTCGTCCCGGTCTGGCCGGATGACCGGTCCGAGTAGGCCACACGGGAAAAACCGAAGCGAAACCCGTTAAGGTTCCCCCTCGGTTAGCAACCCTAAAAATTTCTTTTTAATTTAATCTTCTCTAAAGGCACATTTAAATCCTATATGATCACAACAGCAGAAAAATTTGAGGAAGACAAGCATCTGGACACAAAACGGCAATTAAACAGTTCAATTTTAATCATTAGGCAGGCCGTTTCGAAACACCCTTGAGGCGTATCGAAACGCCTTGACTTGGTCAACTGCCCCAAGTCCACACGAGGAGGCCGTATCGGAACGGAGGTCAACCGTTCCGAAACACCCTCAACGGTTAACTTCTCGTGGTCAACGAGATATTGACCGTTCCGAAACCTCTTGACCCGTTTCGAAACCCCTTCATATCAGCAATTTCTCAGATTTCCAGTAGCCAAAGTGCTCCGAAACTCGTTTCGGAACAGGGGTTCACAGTGGCCAAACCGTATCGAAACGAGTTGCGATACGGGGTCCCTGGAGCCTTACCCGTTCCGAAACGGCTCAATCCGTTTCGAAACACTGGATGTCTGCAACTCTCAAAAACCAACTTTAAACATTTCCCAACAACACCAAAGGCCCTAAACGACCCCAAGAGGCACTCAACACTTACAAGCATGAACTAGAGGCATGGACCCTATGTCAAAACACGCTCAAACACACAAGACATAAGATGAAGCATCCATTCATGACATTTACACAAAGGGCAACATTGCATATAAGGGCATGCTTAAGGACTCAAAAGCCAAATGGCACAATTTATCACATAAAAATTTACATGCCAACCAAAAGCAACTTAAACATTCAAAAGGCATGTCATCACACAAGCATTCGACAAGACATAACATGTTTACAAATTCAACAAAAGTATAAACACCAACAATCTTCATGAGTCATACAATGCTCAAACAAAACACACACTTGCCACATTGCTAAACTACCACATTAATTGCTAAATCGTACTTGAGCAACAAATAACTTGGAAAGCCCTTTCGCCTTGCTCCTTGCTAACATCACGCTAATGATCTGCATTGTTGAAAATGAGAGCGTAAGCTAGAAGCTTAGTGAGGATGCTCTAAATTTAAAAACATCAACAATGCAGGGTCCAAGCATGTAAATCCTTTACCTCACATACAACATACATATGTATCAACAAGTCAACCTAGCTAGTCTTTCAAGAGTCATAATATGACATCTCACATCATGCTAAGCTCAACAACAAATATCTCAATTATCATAACATCATAATCATGAGAGCAATATCATTGGCCACTATTAGTTTACCCAGATGTGCGGATTTACTCTCAACAACAACATTACCTCGGTGGGATTACACTCATCACCGGACCTTGCATGGACGGGATTCCACTCATCACCACATGCCCTACGGATGGGATTCCACTCATCATCGCATAGAATATAAATAAATTTTCGGTGGAATATTACATCACCGTACTCCTACTTGATGACTCAACGCCATCAAGGCCACGTACGTTTTGACTCAACTGTGTGCACACTAATCCTAATGATCGATCATTTACACCCAGTAAGTTAATTAGTGCCAATTTTCTTTAACCACATCACACATCCACCATTTGTATCACATACTCATCACATATGCATATCAAGGTATACACAATACAATCAATCCACATTTCACATGAACAAATAGGCAATGACATAACATTCATCAATAGGAAATCAAGGAGTTAAACTACCAATTTAACTCCCACCTAGGAATGGCCTACCAAGCTCATTCTCACACATCCACTACACACACTTGAACCAACTTTAAAACAATTTAAAATTTTACTCACCACCCTTCCTTAGCCACCAAAGCAAGCAAGCCTCTTAAATGCCCGGATTCGATCTTGATGCTCCTCCAATGTCTCCTCTTGTTTCTATCCAATCAAAACACAACCATTACTCATAAATCAATGCTAAACTTCAGTCACCAACTCCAACCCATAAGCACAAGCCATACTTCAACAATTTCAAACCCAACAATCACCCAAAATTTCTATTTTCGAGCTCCCTTAAAACCCAACTGAAAACCATGATTTCAAACACCCAAATGACACCTAAATGGTCCCAAAACACTTTTCTAACATCCCTAAGCCATCAGCTCTTAAACCCAACCTTAAAACTCACCAAAAATCCAATTTTTGACACTTCAAAAATGGCCACAAGGACCCACTTCGGGTTTTCACCCAAAATCACCCATTTTAACATATTATGTGTATTTTAATGAGACTAAACCAAAACCCAACTAAGTAAATCAAAAAAAATTGAAGAACCCCTTAAAAATCCAAACTTTTCTTTAAACTTGAATTTTCAAAAAGATGGTAGTTTTCAATTTCAAGACTAGGTAAATGTAGAGGATGAAAAGAAGAGTGAGAATATGTAATTACCTTTAAAAATGCCCTTGAGTAGAGGAAGAAATCAAATGGAATAGTGAATAGGGTTTGGGGAGGGGTTTAAGTGTTTTTCACGTTGGGGAAGAAAGAGAGGAGAAAAGGTGATAGCTTTCCTCACCTTTTTGATTTCAAAAGGTTGTCTACCTTTTTAATTTGGCTAACTTACCAAAATGGTCATTCCCTTTTAATTAAACTCCAATTAAATCCAAACTAGGGTTAATTTGATTAAAATTGATTTTACCGACTCGAACCAACTCACACGACTAACTTCTAACCCCAAAACACGGGTGTTACAACTCTTTCCCACTTATGGAATTTCGTCCCCGAAATTACCTGACTGGAAGAGATACGGAAATTGCCTTTCCATATCCTTCTTCCTCTCCCAAGTGGCCTCGTCCACACCTCGACGTTGCCACCGCACTTTTACTAACTCAATCGATCTACCCCGCAACACATTACTGTCAGAAGCTAGGATCTCCACTGGTTCTTCCTCTTAAGTCAAATCCGGATTCAATTCAATCTCTTCTACAGGCATAACATGAGATGGATCGGACCTATACTTACGGAGCATCGAAACATGAAATACATCGTGTATCTTCTCTAGCTCGGATGGCAAACGCAATTGATAAGCAACTGTGCCAACCCTCTTCACAATCTCATACGGTCCTATGTACCTCGGATTCAACTTCCCCTTTCGGCCAAATCTCATTACTTTCTTCCACGGAGACACTTTCAAGAGCACCTTCTCACCCACTGAGAACTCAACTTCCTTCCTCTTCAAGTTGGCATAGGACTTCTGCCTATCCGAAGTAGCCTTCAATCGATCGCAAATCAATTTTACCTTGTCAGTTGTCCCCTTGAGCAAATCCGGCATAGGTAACAACTTCTGTCCCACTTCAGCCCAACAAACTGGAGTCCTACACTTTCGGCCATACAAGGCCTCATACGGAGCCATCTGAATACTCGACTTGAAGCTATTATTGTATGCAAACTCAACTAGAGGACAATGCTTCTCCCAAGTACCCTGAAAATCAATAATGCAACAACGCAACATATCCTCTAAGATATGTATAACTCTCTCTGACTGACCATCTGACTGAGGATGATAAGACGTGCTGAAATTCAAACGGGTACCCAAAGCTGTATGCAAACACTCCTAAAATCGAGCTGTAAACCTCGAATCTCTATCGGACACAATAGACTTCGGCACACCATGCAGTCTAACAATCTCACCAATGTACAAGTCGGCCAATCTATCTAAAGTGTAAGTGGTATTGACTGCCAAGAAGTGAGCACACTTCGTAAAACGATCTACTATAACCCACACTGAGTTCTTCTTCGTAGGAGTCGAAGGCAAACCCGAAATAAAATCCATGGTTATATTCTCCCATTTCCATTTCGGAATTCTCAACGGTTGCAACAAACCTGAGGGAACCTGATGTTCCGCCTTCACTCTCTGACACACTAAGCATTTGCTCACAAAGTCGGCCACATCTCTCTTCAAACCAACCCAAAAGTACTCATTCTTCAAATCACGGTACATTTTCGTACTTCCAGGATACATAGCAAACGGACTACTGTGTGCTTCAGTCAAAATTGTACGTCTCAAGCCAGTGTCCTCTGGCACAACTATTCTATTTTTGAAACACAAAACCCCATCGGTACTGAAACTGTAGTATGAAGATCTACCTTCGGTTATATCTTGCACGTGAAGTGCCAAAGATCTATCTAAGAGCTGCTTCTCTCTAATCAACTGACCTAGAGTAGGTCTAACCTGAAGCTCGGCTACCAAGCCACCATCTCCGAACAAGCTCAATCTAGCAAATATGGCTCTCAAGTCTACGACTATCTTTCTACTCAAAGCATCGGCCACTACATTGGCCTTACCCGGATGGTACTCAATGGTAAGATAATAGTCTTTTAGCAACTCTAACCACCTACGCTGTCTGAGATTCAAATCTCGCTGAGTCATAATGTACTTCAAACTCTTGTGATCTGTGTACACTGTGCATTTCTCACCGTACAAATAATGCCTCCAAATCTTCATAGCAAACACAACTACAGCTAACTCTATGTCATGGGTCGGATAGTTGCGCTCGTGAGTCTTCAACTGTCTTGAGGCATAAGCCACCACTCTCTTGTCTTACATGAGGACACAACCTAGGCCTACATAAGAAGCATCACTGTAAACTACGTAGTCTTTCCCAGACTCTAGCTGAATCAATATCGGTGCTTGGGTCAAAGCTTCTTTCAATTTCTCAAAGGCTTTCTGTCTTGCATCTGTCCACTCAAACTGAACACTCTTCTAAAGTAACTGTGTCAATGGAGTGGTTAACTTAGAGAAACCTTCTACGAATCTTCTATAGTATCCAGCTAAGCCTAGGAAGCTACGTACCTCTGTTACAGATTTCGGTCGCTTCCATTCAACAATGGCCTCAATCTTCTTCGGATCAACTCTAATCCCATCGGCTAACACTACATGTCCTAAGAAGACTACCTCTCGGATCTAGAATTCACACTTGCTCAACTTCGCATACAACTGATGATCTTGCAAAGTCTTCAAAACTAGTCTCAAGTGTCAGTCATGGTCTTCTTTAGTTCGCGAGTACACCAAGATATCATCTATAAAAACAACTACAAACTAATCTAGGTACTGATGAAAAATCCTATTCATCATATCCATGAAAGCAGTCGGTGCATTAGTCAACCCAAAAGGCATGACTAAAAACTCATAGTGACCATACCTAGTTCTAAAGGCCGTCTTCGGTACATCAACCTCTCTTACCTTTAGCTGGTAGTAGCCCGATCTCAAGTCAATCTTCGAAAAGACTGATGCCCCTATCAACTGGTCAAACAAACCATCAATTCTAGGCAAAGGGTACTTATTCTTCACTGTTAGCTGATTCAACTGTCTGTAATCTATACACATTCTCATGCTTCCATCATTCTTCTTTACAAACAAAACTGGTGCACCCCAAGGTGAAGAACTAGGTCGGATAAAGCCTCTATCTGTCAACTCTTGCAACTGAGTCTTCAACTCTTTCAGTTCTTTCGGTGCCATGCGATACGGAGCAATCGAAACAGGAGCCAAATCGGAATAAGTCTCAATAGTGAACTCTACCTCTCTATCCGGTGGTAACCCTGATAACTCTTCCGGAAACACACTAGGAAAGTCACACACTATCCGGATGTCTTGAGGTCTAACCTCACTCATGTTCGGATTCATCACATAGGCCAAGTATGCTTCGCAACCCAACTCAACTAACCTCTTAGCCTCCAGAACTGAAACTACATTGGACAAGAACTTCACGTTCTCACCCACCACAACAATCTCATAATCATATGTAAGCCTCAAAGAAACCCTCTTAGTTTCAAAGTCTATCCTAGCTCTATGCTCCGTGAGCCAGTCCATACCCAGAATTACATCAAAACCATAGAAAGGTAGCTTCATCATATCCACTGGGAACGCATGTCTCTGAACCATCAACAGACACCTTCTGTACATTTTCCTAACTACTACCGTGTCCCCAAAGGAACTAGTAACACTAACTCCTACTTCTAACATTTCACAAGGCAAATTCAATGACTGTGCATGCTCACTCAATATGTAGGAATTTGTAGACCCGAAGTCAATCAAAGAAAGTAAACTCAAAGACTGTATCGAGAAGTTACCTGCAATCACATCTGTGTCATGCTGATCCTCACGCTGAGCGTAAACTCTGGCCTGACCTCCACCCTCCGGCTGGACTGCAACTACATGTGCTATGTTCCTCTGACCATCATTTCTCGGCTGGAAGTTACCTCTACCTCGCCCGCGGCCTCTCTGAAAGTCATTGGCTTTAGCTGGAGCCCGAGCCGGTGCCTGCCCCACCTGATGTGGATAGTCACGTATAATATGATCTCTAGCCCCACAACTCCAACACGAGTGGAAATTTCCCCAACACTCACCAGCGTGGTTCCTCCCGCAAGTAGCACATGTGGGCTACTTCCCACCAGCCCTCTGGCCCTGTTGGCCCCTACCGTGGTTACCGCTACCACGCCTATGATCATAGTGATGCCGGTTGTCCCGATGCCTCTTGGCATCACCTCTATCAAAGTCATTCGACCTCTTACTCGAACTAGAACCACCAGATCGTTTGGTCAAGCCCAAACTGTGCTCTAAGTCCTTGGCCCTCGCGACCAAGACATCAAAATCAGTGTAGTCTGAAGCTAGAGTATACCTCTTGATTTCTTCATTCAGCCCATAACGGAAACGGTTACATCGTTTCACCTCAGTAGGAACAAGCTCAGATGCATACTGACTCAGCCTAACAAATCGAATCTCATAGTCTGTCACAATCATACTCCCCTGAAGCAAATCCATAAACTCCCTCATCCTCTCATCGAGATATCGCGGACCTAGATACTTCTTACGGAATGCTGACTCAAAGAACTCCCAAGTAATCTCGGCCTCATCCATACCCGTAGTGATGGTGACCCACCAAGTGTAGGCAACACCTTGAAGCAAGGACTCAACACACCCTAACTTGCGCTCTCTGGTGCATCCCATCTGTGCGAGGATACGGACGGTCTTCTCAAACCACAACTCGGATCTCTCCGGTGTAGACCCTCTGAACTCTTCGGCCCCTAGACCACAGAGCCTCTCTAAAGGCAAACCAGTGCCCTCTCCCTGATGATGTGCCCCTGCCTGACCCCCAGCTACTACAGCCTGAAAAGCCCCGGCTATCGCTTGAACCAAAGGAGCTAAGTCTATTCCGGCCGGACCTTGGCCACCTTGGCCTCCCTGAGGTCCCTCTCCTTCGGCCCCGGCCTCGCCTCCTATTCCTGGTGGAGGAGGTGGTGGTGGTGGAGGAGCTCCAACTTCAACCACATGCTCTCCCACTTGAGCCTCAACTCTAACTACTGGCTCAACTCCTGAAGCCGCTGCCCGTGGTTCCGGTCGAACCATCATAGGCCTCTCACGTGGTCTCATGATACAGCTAGCAAGATAATAACTACAACAACAAACAGATAAGGATTGCGTTAGCAAAAGCAAGGGTCCAACAGTGCTCAAGTACCCCCTTTACAAAAATCTTTTTAAATTAAGTAATAGTAGCAATGGGCACTCGACTCAACACCAAACACAACAATTTATGCTTCAAATCATCATACGAATAATCAAACAACGAGATTTCATGGCAAAGCATACACCAAGCAATACAATTACTTAACACATCAAGCTTACCTCACTTACCTGCCCGAGGTCTCGGTAACCTCAGGCTCTGATACCAACAAATGTAACCCCTCGTCCCGGTCTGGCCGAATGACCGGTCCAAGTAGGCCACACGGGGAAAACCGAAGTGAAACCCGTTAAGGTTCCCCCTCGGTTAGCAACCCTAAAAATTTCTTTTTAATTTAATCTTCTCTAAAGGCACATTTAAATCCTATATGATCACAACAGCGGAAAAATTTGAGGAAGACAAGCATTTGGACACAAAACGGCAATTAAACAGTCCAATTTTAATTCATTAGGTAGGTCGTTTCGAAACACCTTTGAGGCGTATCGAAATGCCTTGACTTGGTCAACTGCCCCAAGTCCACACGAGGAGGCCGTATCAGAACGGAGGTCAACCGTTCCGAAACACCCTCAACGGTCAACTTCTCGTGGTCAACGAGATATTGACCATTCCGAAACCTCTTGACCCGTTTCGAAACCCCTTCATATCGGCAATTTCTCAGATTTCCAGTAGCCAAAGTGTTCCGAAACTCGTTTCGGAACAGGGGTTCACAGTGGCCAAACCGTATCGAAATGAGTTCCGATACGGGGTCCCTGGAGCCTTACTTGTTCCGAAACGGCTCAGCCCGTTTCGAAACACTGGCTGTCTGCAACTCTCAAAAATCAACTTTAAACATTTCCCAACAACTCCAAAGGCCCTAAACGACCCCAAGAGGCACTCAACACTTACAAGCATGAACTAGAGGAATGGACCCTATGTCAAAACACGCTCAAGCACACAAGACATAAGATGAAGCATCCATACATGACATTTACACAAAGGGCAACATTGTATATAAGGGCATGCTTAAGGACTCAAAAGCCAAATGGCACAATTTATCACATAAAGGTTTACATGCCAACCAAAAGCAACTTAAACATTCAAAAGGCATGTCATCACACAAGCATTCGACAAGACATAACATGTTTACAAATTCAACAAAAGCATAAACACCAACAATCTTCATGAGTCATACAATGCTCAAACAAAACACACACTTGCCACATTGCTAAACTACCACATTAATTGCTAAATCGTACTTGAGCAACAAATAACTTGGAAAGCCCATTCGCCTTGCTCCTTGCTAACACCACGCTAATGATCTGCATTGTTGAAAATGAGAGCGTAAGCTAGAAGCTTAGTGAGGATGCTCTAAAATCAAAAACATCAACAATGCAGGGTCCAAGCATGCAAATCCTTTACCTCACATACAACATAAATAGGTATCAACAAGTCAACCTAGCTAGTCTTTCAAGAGTCATAATATGACATCTCACATCATGCTAAGCTCAACAACAAATATCTCAATTATCATAACATCATAATCATGAGAGCAATATCATTGGCCACTATTAGTTTACCCAGATGTGCGGATTTACTCTCAACAACAACATTACCTCGGTGGGATTACACTCATCACCGGACCTTGCATGGGCGGGATTCCACTCATCACCACATGCCCTACGGATAGGATTCCACTCATCATCACGTTGAATATAAATAAATTTCTGGTGGAATATTACATCACCGTACTCCTCCTTGATGACTCAACGCCATCAAGGCCACGTACGTTTTGACTCAACTGTGTGCACACTAATCCTAATGATCGATCATTTACACCCGGTAAGTTAATTAGTGCCAATTTCTTTAACCACATCACACATCCACCATTTTTATCACATACTCATCACATATGCATATCAAGGTATACACAATACAATCAATCCACATTTCACAGGAACAAATAGGCAATGGCATAACATTCATCAATAGGAAATCAAGGAGTTAAACTACCAATTTAACTCCCACCTAGAAATGGCCTACCAAGCTCATTCTCACACATCCACTACACACACTTGAACCAACTTTAAAACAATTTAAAGTTTTACTCACCACCCTTCCTTAGCTACCAAAGCAAGCAAGCCTCCTAAATGCCCGGATTCGATCCCGATGCTCCTCCAATGTCTCCTCTTGTTTCTAGCCAATCAAAACACAACCATTACTCATAAATCAATTCTAAACTTCAGTCACCAACTCCAACCCATAAGCACAAGTCATACTTCAACAATTTAAAACCCAACAATCACCCAAAATTTCCATTTTCGAGCTCCCTTAAAACCCAGCTGAAAACCATGATTTCAAACACCCAAATGACACATAAATGGTTTCAAAACACTTTCCTAACATCCCTAAACCATCAGCCCTTCAACCCAACCTTAAAACTCACCAAAAATCCAATTTTTGACACTTCAAAAATGGCCACAAGGACCCACTTCGGGTTTTCACCCAAAATCACCCATTTTAACATATTATGTGTATTTTAATGAGACGAAACCAAAACCCAACTAAGTAAATCAAAAACAATTGAAGAACCCCTTAAAAATCCAAACTTTTCTTAAAACTTGAATTTTCAAAAAGATGGTAGTTTTCAATTTCAAGACTAGGTAAATGTAGAGGATGAAGAGGAGAGTGAGAATATGTAATTACCTTTAAAAATGCCCTTGAGTAGAGGAAGAAATCAAATGGAATAGTGAATAGGGTTTGGGCAGGGGTTTAAGTGTTTTTCACGTTGGGGAAGAAAGAGAGGAGAAAAGATGATAGCTTTCCTCACCTTTTTTATTTCAAAAGGTTGTCTACCTTTTTAATTTGGCTAAATTACCAAAATGGTCATTCCCTTTTAATTAAACTCTAATTAAATCCAAACTAGTGTTAATTTGATTAAAATTGATTTTACCGACTCGAACCAACTCACACGACTAACTCCTAACCCCAAAACACGGGTGTTACAATTACTGCCGTTAATGTCCGTTAAAATGATGACATGAACATTAATAAAAAGAAATAATATCTATTTGAACCCTAAACTATTGCTAAAGCATCAATTTAGTTCTTTCCATTAAAAAATTAAACATCAGCATTCCCCTTTTAACCTCTCCTTCAAACCCCAACACCATTCCTCATCCTTTCTTTCTTTATTTCTTTCACTGCCGTTGACAACACCCTTAATGCGACGTTTTTGTCATACACACAACGATGTGGTCGGGCATGTGTGCGGTGGTCGTCTATAATGGGATGTTCGGAAAATTTGTGTCGTTTGTTCTGAAAGGATGGTTTAATGGAATACATCTAGGCTAATTCTTGAAGGTTAGAAAGTTTGTCCACATTCACTACATTAATTGTTAATGTCAAAAATTGGCCGACACCAAACAAGGTCGTGGATGAAGGTTGTTATAGTGGCTTCGAGCGGTTCACCCTTTTTGATTTGGGTGGAGAGCCGCTGAGGATGATGGTAAAAAATAAATAGATGGGAAATGAAAGAGAAAAGTCGAGGTGCTTTGGCCTTTGGGTAAAGGAGTATGCATGTAAGGTGTCAATTTCGACCTCTCCTCTGTTGGTCACGAAATGGGGTATTCAAAGAGGAGATCTCACACCTCTGATCGGCAAGTGTCGAGTCTAGGCATAACCGATTGACACCAAGTGACGTGCTAGCCTGATTAACAGGACTGTGTGTTAGGTAATAGACTTGCCGGATAAAATAGATAGACTTGACGTCAACCTTATTTGATTACCGAAGGATCGGAGAAAGTAGTTAAGTGGTCTCCGAATGATCCTTCATGAACACCCAGGCATCGTTCCTGAGTTTCGAAGCGCGCAAAGTGTATTCTCCGAACTTTGGAGGGGTTCGGGTATTGCAGGAAGATTGGCTGGAAAGTAATTGCAGGATGGCATTGAGAATGCTTACTCATATGCTTACTATAGCACTTGTAAGATGCTAACTGCTTTCATGCTTTTGACTGCTTTGATCTGTAAAACTAAATTAGGAAGTCTTGTGCAATCCAGCGTTGAAGTATTTACTCAAATCCTCATGGAGGTGCATATTGGACAAAAATTCTCGGCCGTTTTTCGGTGACTCTTAATTTGGACGGCTCAGATCGAAATAGCAAAGTTTTTAAAAGCATTCAACTTGTCTCAATGCCATGGCTTTTTTGTTTATTTTTCGACAAATTAAGATGAGATTTTTGTCTATTATCATGTTATTCAAATGTAATTATTATTTACAAATATGAACTTAAATTTTTATAGATGGACCTTGCATATTTGAACATGAATAACCTATATTAGGATTAGGGATGGTAAACGGGTGGGGAATGTGCAGATACCCCTCTCCCGTCCCTATACCCACTTAAAATTTTTATATCCACCACCTACTTACCATTCACGGCAGGTACAATTTTCAAATCCACACCCGCCCACGCGGGTATATTCTTAAATCCATCCCCACACCCACCACCCGATTGGATATTCATTACTCATCTCGTACCCACCTAGCAGCAACCATACACATAAAACATAAATTTAAGAACAACCATAAAACATAAATTACAAACAATATCCTATAAAATTTTAGGATTTATAGAATAGTTTGTAAAATTACATCTAAATTCATAATGGTCCAAATTTATATGGCAGGTAAGATGCGGGGCGGGCGGATGCGAGGAGGATAAGGTCTTAAATCCACCACCTACCCACTATTCGCGGCGGGTATGACTTTTTACATCCACACCTGCCCACTACCAACCAAATTTATAGAAGGCGGTGTGAAATCCACAAAATTGTACCCGTCTTCCATCCTTTATTAGGATTGTCTTAAAAAATTTATTTTAGTTTTAGACACCAATAGAATAGTAGATTAGTGGTTAAAATGTTTTTTTAGCTAATACTATTTGTTTTTATTGAATAAAAAACTACAACAAAATTACAAGAGGAGTCTAAAAAGTAAAATTAAACTAATCAGATCGACTAGTTATTTTTCCATACATCCAGCAAAGTGAACAAATTAGCTGCTAAAGAATAGAATATGACCATGCAAAGAAAGAGTTGAAAAAATTCAACTAAACAACTCGAAAAAAATAATATATATAAATAAATATCATCGATGTTAAATGATAAACACCATCAACACCAGCATAAAAGGCATATAACTATGACAATACATTGACATAATTAACTTTATTATAACTCAATCACGGTTTATCTTTAATGATTGCGATCGACTATCAATAAAGAGAACCAACCTTACAGTCCAAAGTAGGGATATATCAACCAGATAACTAAATAAATGTCGTGTCAACTGAAGAAGTCACTTCTATATTAGCATCGATGGTTCGTATTTTTTTATTAGTACACCTTTTATATTAGCATATATGACAATTTTTATTTTATAAACCCTATTTTTTCATTTTCCCCTCAAACGTCGCTCGAAACTAAAACGAAAAATAGATATTTTTAAAAAGCGGTCGATCATCTCATATTCGTCTTCTTTTATATATTTTTTCTTTTCTCTTTGACTTTTTTCTCATCGATAAAATGATTTTGTTGACATTTTTGTCGCTCCACACTCTCTGTGAAAAGATGTAATTGCGGTAGATTTAGCACTCCACTGAATTATTTTTGACTCTCTCTTTTTTTTTTTATCTTGTTGAGAAGGGTATGCCAATTTTTGGTATAATTGTGGTAAGTGTAATATCCGTTTGATTTGATAGGGATTTTTTTTGAACCATACATGATAATTCGATTTGAATGGAATTTTAATTTTTCATATTAAATTTGAGTTGAAACTTTTTGAAAATTATTTTGAAAAAATGAATTTGTTTTACAATTTTTATATTATTTAATACAATAAACTGACGGTACTTAACGATAAAATATTATTTATTTGGTTACCTCATAATAATGAGATGAATGAATGATTACCATAATAATATTTTTTAAAAATTACCAACAATGATAATCTAATCAAGTGGTGAGTGGTGGATTTATTGCCATGTAAGGATTTCTAAAAAGAGTAGGCATTAAATAAATTTCCTTTTTATTGGACAAATATAATCAAACCTAAAAATCACAAATGAACGGTCAAGATTGAACGAGTTTCCTATATAAAAAATCTCATCCCTTCCTACCTTTAACCAACCTTCTCTTTTTTTCTTTTTTTTTTTGGTTGTGGCTTCTAGTTGGTTTGTGCTTGTTTTCATTGTTGGACTTTTTGGGAGCTGTTTGCTTGTTTAGTCTGCAATTCAAATAAGGTGGTGATCTATCAGAAATAAAATAACTTGAAAAATCAATATTTTCCTTTGATTATTTTCTGGTAAATCACTGATTCGATTAGAATTCACTTCTAACCAACATAAATCATTGGGATTTGTAGGGTGCATATTTGGTCGAGTCAATTTTTTTTTGAGTTAGTCAAATTAAGGAGTTTTATTTTATCACTCAGACTACACTAGTGGTCACAAAACTTTTAAGGCACTTGCAATATAATCACTAAAACCAAACATTTTTTATTAAAGTCACACCCATTAAAAAAATTTCATTAAAGTCACTCTTATTAGAATTTTTTTTTATTTCGGTCACTAGACTATTCAAATGGCTAATGGTAGTTGACATGGTAATTTATTATTAGATAGAGTACGAATTGAAACACTTAACTTTCTAGAGTTTTTAGAAGTGGCACTAAACTTTTTAGATTTTGCACTTTTGACTTCAAATTATTAAAACTTTGCAATTTTAGTTCTGGGTTTTCTAGAATTCACGATTTAACCCATCACACTTCCAGATTTTTTTATAAAAGTACATATGAACTTCAAAAACTTACAATTTAATCCTCAAATTCCAAAATTTCTCAATTAAATCCCTAAACTCCATTTTAAGTCTAATAAGCCTCTAAATATCATCTTCTTCGAAAACTATTACTTTTCCATTAAAAACAATAATTATTTAAAAAAAACATACTACTTTATAAAATTTATTTATTTACATATATTATATGAGGTATTCTTGGATGTGTGACATAAGCTACTACTAAAAAAATTATTTACTCATTTCTAATAGTATTGTTTTAATTAAAAAAAATACTTATATTTTAAAATAATAAAATAAGTGGTACATACTATTAGAATTTATTTCTTTCACGTTTATTTTTACTAATAAAACCTTTTCTATAAAAGGGGGATGCCACTTTTTTTTGGAAAAAAACATTTTTCATGTATATTATTAAATCAAAATATAAATATTTCAAACATACCGCATATAATTTCTCTGAAAGTCAAATTATTTTTTACAATTCAAGTTCTAAATACAGTTAAAAAATAAATTTAAACAGACAAATAAATAGAAATTTAAAAACTTGAACTATGGAGATAATTCGACTCTCAGGTAAATTTATATCCGGTAGGTATGAAATATTAATATTTAGATTTAATAATATATGTGAAACAATTTTCTTTCAAAAAAATTATATCATACTTTTATAGAAAAGCTTTATTGGTACAAATAGATATGAAAAGAACAAATTTTAATAATATATACCATTTATTTTTATTATTTTAAAAGCGATGTAATTATATTAATTAAGATAATACTATTATATATAGCATAGATTTTTTTTTAGTAGTTTATGTCTCAGTCTCACTTCCAAAAATACCTTATAATATATATATGTGTGTAAATAATTATTTTTTTATAAAATAGTTTTTTTTAAATAATTATAGTTTTAAATGGAAATGTAATATTTGGAAAGTACTAGTTTTCAAATAAGGTTTTATTTAGGGTGTTATTAGGCTAAAAATGGAATTTAGGATTTAATTGAGAAAATTTTTAGAATTTGAGGATTAAATTGTAAGTTTTTGAATTTCAAGGGAAATTTTATGAAATATCTGGAAGTGTGAGGACTAAATTGTGAAGTATATAAAAATCAGAAGCAAATTACAGAGTTTTAATAATTTGAGGTTAAAAGTGAAAAATCTAGAAAGTTTGGTGGCACTTATAAAAACTTTAGAAAGTTGAGCGTTTTAAATTGTATTGTGTCAGCTACTGTTAGCCATTTTAACGCTGTAATGACGAAAATGAAAGGTTTTCTAACAGAAATGACTTTAATGAAAGTTTGCTATAAAGCCAGTGACTTTAATGAAAGTTTTTCAATTTTAAGTTGCTCTGTTTGCTGATCCCTGCAGTTCCCCCAATTGAGCTCATCATCTGTGGGCGCCAGATTGTGCCGCTCTGCCAATGGTTTCCCTTGATTTTGATAATCTTCATATTGAGGATTCAGGCCCAGAAGAGTTGCAAATAGAGGAAGGCGCGATGCCTCGACTTCGGATTTTGAGATTAAAATATGTTAGTAAGCTGAAGATGATCCCAGAAGGGTTCATTGGTAAAGAGGATTCAAGGACAGTGTCCCACATTTGACATTCCACCCATCACGATATTATTTCCCCTGGACTGATTCATATAGAGTTGTAAATTGTTCTTGTTCATATGCTTAATTCCTTATATAGTTATAAGTGTGACAAAATTTAGTATACATAAAATATATATATATTGTCAGCTAACATGATATAAATAACTAATCAATTAAATAAATAGTTATAAGTTTACTAACATATCGACTGTACTAAAAAACATTAGAACAAGTAAACAATTTATTTTACACTAGTCGAATTTAATCTTTCTTTCTCTCTCTATAGATATAGATATATAATTAAAAAATTATTACATATGGAGTCTTGGACGTAGATTTAGGGTTTCTCAAGCTACAACGTGAGAAAAGTGTGTTTTGTAATTTACAAGGATAATACCACAAACTAAGTTCGGTTTCATGAACACTGTAATAATAATAATAATACAGAGCAATATTTGAAGTTAGATTAAACACCGAACCTTGGCAAACAGGCAATGCTCATTTAATACTGAATTGCAGCGCAGCTGATCTACAACCAGTTCGGTCCCACCTTGCTTGATATTTGCTTCGACAATGATGTCTCGTCTGCAACTTTAGCGAGCGAGCGATACTGCAGTTTAACACTCTCTGCATTGTCCAACGTCTTCACCACATACCTGCATATCAAATATTTGTAATCATTAATACAAAGTGTTTGTGTGTGCACGAAAAAGAGCAAGAGAGACCCTGTGTTTCAAGAAGTAAATCATGTCCATTCTCGAGATAAGAGATAAGGTTGTCACTAACCATCCATTCAAGCATTGTGTAGTTACGACAGCCTCACGTCCAACAAAGCGTGGTGGTGTCCTCTTGTTACCCTGTATCAATCATTCTCCAGTCACCAAATTCGGTCATTTAAAAGAGGCATGCATTACAACCACACACACACACAAAAAAAAAACCCCAGCGCTTATACCTTTATGATAACCCGATCTGTCACAGCAAAAGGAAACTGGACACCCCTACCCCTTGGAGGATCCATGATAATTGATTCTCCATAGCTACTCTTATCCTATATGAACAGACAAGTAGAAGAATGAATCAACAATGTTAGAACAGAAAGGGTAAAAGCAATGGCAAGCAAATTAAAATGCAGAAGCCACTGGAAAGGATTATCAAATTCAGCATGAGAGTTTTGAAAGCTATTAACACCAAAAGGAGGTAAGAAAAAAGAGAAACCTGATCAAATCTTTCTTTCCTCCTTTTAGGTGAGCGGTAGAACTGTAACTCTTCTTCACGACGAAATGCCTGCACCGCAGCTCGGAGAGCTGCTCTTAAACATTAACAAAAAGAAAATAACTAAATATGTCTAAAGAACAGAAATAATGTATATATAGCATACAACATGGATAGCTTTTGCATATTAAAATATTCAATAGCCTTTCTAACTACACAAGTTTCACCATGCTTTGCAATTCACCAAATATTCAGGAAGCCTAGGTTTTGTTGACGAAGCTTTTTAAATAATACGTAAGGGATAAAAAGACATCCAAGAAAAATACGTGCACAAACTGACAACCTGGGAAATAATGTGCAAGACACAAATATGGGTGCTTCCAATAACATACTAATCTATGCATATTATCCTTGATGGAAAATTGTGCAAATTACCACAGTTCACAAGCTATGACTGAAATTCCAAAAAGTAAAGTGGATGGAATTGTCCTTTGAAACCAAAGAAAATTACTTACAAAGATTAGGAGCCACCGACTCCTCTGAAACTGACTGCGAACAAGTGTAGCAAACTTTCTGATAATGCATTCATAATATACAATTAATATGCAGTTATAATCATTGTAAATAAATGACTGGGTAAGACTGACCAAGAAGTTTAAACCCAGCAGCTAGTTAAATAATCCACAGAAAAACAAGATAAATGCTACGCATAGAATTATTTTGTAAAACAAAAAACTCATTCAACAGTGTGATTTAATGAAAATAATGCGCAAAGCCACCTCATAAATCATTAGCTTGCAAAAACATTTGAATCAATGCACAGGAAGTCCCTCTAGATGGCTTGTAACAAGTTCTGCCACATAAACTTATAAAACCCTTGAAATTTACATTGAACAAAGCATAATGGTATAATTGGTATTATTATCAGTGCCCTAGATGGTCTCAACTCTCATGGTGTCGGTGAACCTTCAGGCAATTATAATTTCACTGATTCTTTTATTACCATTCTTGAGCCTACGTCAATCTGTCACATTAAAATATTAGTACTGACATCTAACTAAAACTAAAAATAAATTCTCTATGCAATCTCCACCACAGCTGAACAAGAAATCGAACCATTGAAGCCCCCTGCAGCTTCACTCTCCCTCAGGCTCCATTGAAGCCCCTACCCCTGGGAGGATCAATCAATCTCCAGTCACCAAATCCTTTCATAAGACCTTTACTGAGGCTCCTTCTAACTACTGCTCAGCATACTCACTTGGCTCTTACAGCTAGGCTTCCAACTTCACTCTCCGACAGCAGCAAGACTATAATAAACCTCACTGTTTACAGCTAAAGTTCACTGCCCAAGACTGCTTTTCACCTCCTCTTAACTTTGACTGCTCCACAAAATACCTCAAGAAGCATGAAAAACTTGAGCGTTAGCCTGTAAGTTTCACCTACTTACCCTGCCATGACCCATGTACAGAAAGAAGGTTCACTCTCTTAAAATTCTCTCAAAGGGAAAGTCATTGCCATGAAAATGATGAGAAATGAAGATGCTTGATACCAAGACCTAAATAGTTCCGTGGTCTCAAAGTAGGGACCCTGCTTGGTTCAAGAATGTGCCTTTTAAGAGTCTAGCAAGGTGCAAGAAAGCACAAATTTAGTTAGATGGGAATGTGATCACTTGGTTTTTTCTAGGCGGTGGGACTTCTTCTCAAAAGGGAATGATGGGTTATATTTAGAAGGTTAATATAGTTTTGCCAGTGAAATATGGGACAACTCTTGACGCTGAATCTGAGGTAATACAAAGAACTTTTCAAAAAAAAATATTTATTGCAACTGGTTTGCCTTTTGTTTGAAATAATATACTAATAGTAGCATGTAATATGGGAGGAATAAATAAGAATATTATTTTAAGAATTGGATATTCTACAAGACGAGGTTCTAATAACTGAAGAAAGACAAAAGTTCTTCTCCGATTAAAGTGAGGCAATAGTAGTTTCCTTGCTTGCATTCTCACTTGCTATTCTTAGTTGCATAAGTGTTGAATCTAGAGGAAAATAAAAATGTTTACATCCTCATTTGCTTTCAGAAAGAATTGATGGTAATACGATTGGTACTCTTGTAATTGTGAGTGCTTAATCACTCATAAATAGGGTAAAATGGGCATTTATATCTATAACAACATAGAAAATAACCAAATAGCCTATTTTAGACTTAAACCTATAATTTGTACTGATTCAAGCCATCACTTGGCCAATCAAACATTATTCTTTAAAGCACGGCACAAACCTCATCAAGAATTAAGCATCATAATACAAGGAATATGTTTTGTCAAAAACCCACCATTCTAAGAACATGCTGTATTCCAGCAGCACCAAAGGAATGTCCACAAGGTAATATCATCGCATCGTCCATGAGTGCTCCCCTGAAATTTTAAAGTGAAGTAAATTAAACAAATGGTTGAAACATCAATCTAACTTTTTTTAAGTAACAACTAAAAATCAACAGGTCAATCAAATATATATGAAGAAAGAGAGAAGTCACTCTTGACTTCTTTTTTTCTTAAAGGAAGCCATAGCTTAGGGATGGGTAAGGGGTCACAAATATTGGGTGTTAGCTCAATTGATCAACTGATATTCACGCCCTCTTGGCAATATAGGTTGATCAATTGAGTTAACATTGGGGTTTAAACCTCAAACCTACTAGATGTCACCACTAAAAGATGGGTACATGAACCAACTCAGCTAAGTTTCGGATCGAAGCAGTGTTGTCAGGGGAACAAGGCACATTCTAGGTGCTACCCTTGTATTGCCTCAAGCACAAGGCACAAAAAAGGCGCTAGCCAAAGTGAAGAAAAGCACAATATTTATGTTTGTGATTTTGTAGGTGTCTTTGTATATAAAGGTAAATACATACTGAACTCTTAAGCGTGGTCTATTTTATCTAAAAACATACAATCTTTTTATTAGTAATAAAATGTTGTCAAGGGTGCAAGGCGCACTCTAGGCACTTCAACCCTTGGACTGACTCAAGAGCAAGGTGCAAAAATTGCACTAGCCTGAGTTAAACAAAGTGCAATATGTGTGTGAGATTTTGTAATATATATATATATATATATAAAGCTTAAGGTATATAATAAACTCTAAAGTGAAGTCTATTTTATCAATAAAATATGCAATTTTTTATTCGCCAATATGCATGATTTCCTTATGTTTGTTGTTAAATGCTCAAATATTGCAAAGTATAGATTTGATATTATCTCTTCTAGTAAGAAAAGGTATATCAAATGAAAAAAGGTGAGAAATAAAAGAAATGAAAGAGAAATTCAATCAGACAAAAAAGGCCTGGCTTGAGAGGGTCTGAGGCATTTTTGTTGAATAATGCTAAGGCACAGGCACGCCTAGGCACATGCCTTGACCAACACTGAGTCAATATGCAATTAAGTATGCTTTCCTATAGTCATACAAAAAAGGGGCCTAGGCATGCGACTGATCAAAAGGGTATGAAGCACCTTCGCTGTCTAGTGCTAAGGCGTACGCTGCAGGCAAGCCTTCGAATACAATCTTTCACCAATAAACATGTCTAAATGACCCCAGAGAAAAGAAAGCATGTTTCACCACAGTCCTCGTTCACTAGCCTTGCACCATAAAATACATAACTAGTTGCAACGTGCAATAACTTAAACCACTAATCAAATCCCCCGCACCTAATAACCCCAGCTGAAGCTCACTAGTCCAAGATGTTGTGCAATTCATGAGCATATAAACTACATGTCTACAAGTTAACAACTATAATTAACCAACTAAGCACCAGTACCAAAAACATCATAGCCAAATTCAATATCAGGGAGCAGAAACAAAATAAAAGCACTAATTATTCCTTCAACATTCTTAAAGTTGAGTACCACTTACGTGACAGGGTCAGATAAAATGGTCCGCAAGGACTCGCCGGACTCACTAATAAAGGAAACATCTTTCCTCCCACTAAACCCACATCCACCACTACCATTCTCCACCAAGATATCCTTCTGACCATTACCACTACCACCACTAGCAGCACAACCTTCTCCACCTTGCAAATACTGAGTGTAATAAATGTCCCCATCGGGATCGGCAATCGTCACCGCATTCTGATAATTAGTACCGTCTCTCAGCCCCTGCCCTATTCCTCCTTCCTTCACTACCAGTTCCCTGCAGCTCCCTCCCACTTTCCAACAATAATTAAAAAGAAACAAAAACAAATGAATAAACCTCCTCACTTTATATAGAAATCAATAAAATTTCTCAAAAAATAGAAAGAATAATAACAGAAAACTAACCGAAGGGAAGCTTTGCTTTTCCGTTTCCCATATTTTCGGGGTTTCCATTTCCTGCATTACTTACAGTTTCATTTCCACTATTACTCTTATTATTTATGTTTATATTATTACTGCGGTTATTATTATTATTATTTTGGTCGTCATCTCCTCCGTCGTCATCATCATCGTCCTCATCTTCCTCGTCATCCATATCGTCTCCGTCAGATTCGTCGTCTCCACTGTTTGTGGAGCAACCTCCCGCGCTTCTCTCCCAATTCCGATGATGACGGCTGGGCGGGTCTCGGCGATCTCCGGAGGCGGAGAAGATGTTGGAGGAGCGAAATTCGGGCGGCTGCGATGGAGGGAAGGAGAACATCTTGTCGTCGATGAAACCGGTGAGTTCTCGGGTCTTGGAGCCGGGTCGAGCAGTAGTCGGAGGTCCGCAATTAAAGGCCCGTATGGGGTCGGCTTGGAAGACGTTGAGGCCGTTCTGGAGACTGATTTCCTCGGAAGACATGGCAATCAAAGGAAATTTAGCATCTTTTGGGGGGCAAGATTGGGAATTTGAGGTAGCGAATTTAGTGATTCCCCAAAGAGCGGAGCACTAGGGTTTTAGATTTGTCTTCGGATTCTAGTCGAACACGAAGGGAAGGAAAAGGGAACTACCAGAACTAAACGACGTCACTTTCCTCGTTCAATTTTAAGAAAGGTTTAATTTTCGATTTGGTCTCTGAATTATACATTTTATCACTTTAATACCTAAACTTTTGTTGTGATCCGACAATAATAGGTAAACTATCATTTCGGTCCTACTTTACAAAAAAAATGTCATTAAGAATGTAACACATGGTATATTCTTAGTAGAAACTGATAATTTAAGGGTAAAATGAGATGAAAATAGTATCTTAATATCAAAATGGGAAAAAATTATATACCAAAGTACTAAAATAAGTATAATTGGGAGGACTAAATCATGAATAAAACCTAAAAAGTTAAATTTTAGAAACAGTACCAACAATTCATATATTCCTACAACCAAAACACCCCACAAGTTTGCAGTCTGCAAACACAGTTCCAAGCCTCTCTGATAGTTTAGAAACAGTTAAATTTTTAGACTAAAATAGAATAAAAAATGTATTGTTAATAACTAAAATATTATTTATAAAACATTATTTATATTTCTTTTTTTAAAGTAATACGATGGTAATTTATCAGGAAAATTGGGCCATTGAACATTCCCTCCTATGTTGGTTATGCTGCATATGCATCTACATCTTCACCTCAAACTCTTGGCTGAACTGGTTTTTTATATATATTTTTTTATCAAATTAAATAAATAATAATTAGTAAGATTTTAAGGCTTGTTTATCTGAAGTTGAACAATGATATATGAATATTTACGCATGAGTTATGTTTCAAATGATTTCTCTTTGTGAAAATTCCGGCAACGGTGACCGGAGTATCCCAAGTTAAAAGAAAATTTTGAGAAAATGAGGGAAAGGGGACAACATATGCATGGTAGATGAACTCTGAATTCTGTTGGGACATGGGAAGAAAAGCTGCTCTCTATTCTCTTTTGTCCTCCTCGAGCTCTTCACCGAGCCTGAATAAATCGGTATTTGATGCCCTCCTTTCCTTCCTTTCCAGCTTGGCTGCGGATTCTCCGGCCAATGCAACACTACTGCTACTGAGTGAGATACCCTCCTCTTCAAGCTCATCCCCCGTCTCCTCGCTATATGCATATCTGAAAAACACGACGAATTGACTATTATGACGAAGCATGGTTAGAATAGAAGGCAAATAAACAACGGATGCTTCGCGATATTGTTCTCAAGTTCGTATATATCCATATTCAGTAATGTGCTTATTTTCTTGAATGAGCAGCATTGTCAAACCAAAAGTGAGTGTAGAGAATGTGAAACCTACCCACGTAGAGTACCGTGATGGTTATATTCTAGATGCAAACAGTGACTCGGGGATTTCTAAAAGATGGCTCTAAAGCATTCGAAGTAAAGCTGATTACCTCGAGCAAGTCCCAGATTCCATGTAATTTGCCTAATGATGTACATCTCGATAGATGCTCGTATAAAATGAAAAGAAACTGCTCATGCTTAATAAAGCAAATTTTCCAGACTTGTAAATTTGAGCTAATTCAAGATACAAACCACACATTCGCCGCCAAATATGACAAGCATTGTTTCATATAAATCCAACTCCTACCCGTCTTAGTACGTGGATTCCCACAAGGCTGGAGTTCGACCCCAGCACTTGCAATTCTGTTCCCCCGAGACCCCAAATGAAATAAAGCATCCACACTTCTATCAGATGAATAACAGGAAAACAGTTCTTATTACCGAATGAAGTGCATATAAATATCTAATTCCCAACAAAGATATCACGAAACTGAAGTTAAGCTCTACCTAATAACAAAAGTTCAAGTTTCCACTTTCCAGGGATTACCTTGTCGGATTGTTTGACGGAGCCCAAAGACTACATATTACCACCAAAAGTACAAATGCAAGCAGATTCCAGAAAGCTGGGATTATCCATGCCCTTTGCCACAGTTCACTTAATGGGTCAGCTGCATTAAAGTACAACTGAACAAAAAAGCTTGATTAGATGAATACACCTATGCTCTATATGGAAAATATAATCTGATATTTACTTGAATGTTCAGAGCTATACAACTATACGAATGGTGGTTAAAAGGAGCCGGAAAATGGAGAAATTTAGTTCCATATGATCTAAGAGTAACTAGCTTTCTTCTAAAGATGGACTTGAGTGTCGAGGTGGAGGATAAAAGACATAAAACAATGAAGAAAACTTGTATATGTTGACAGAGAAGTATATTAAACAACCTCGTATCCAACCCAAGCAATGGAGAGCAGAACTGATATTGCTAGTGTATTGGTAAACCTCCGGTAGAGCGCAAACTTGGCCATGCTTCTTCTAATCTGTACCGACAGAAAAGGAATAAAACCTTTCAAATTTTAAATCAATAAAATCTAATAGATTCAGAAATGAAAGTTAATAAATCTTCCCTATGTCTGCTAAAGCACAGCTGCAAGCGATTATCACTATTGCCTAAAACAAGTAAAAACAAAATTTACAAGCATCGATATGCAGAAAGGATTCACTTTTTGAGCTTTCACCAAACAAGGCCACAAGAGAATATGAGCAAGGAGTGTAATTTAAGTTACATTTATAGCACCGCACAGTCGAGATTTACATGCAATGTAAGAGGAAGACATGACATCTGCTACGATCTAGTGTGTTACGAAATGAAAAGGACATATATTAAGGGACAGTCCAAGCTATTCTCTATAGGGTTATAATATGAAAAGATATGCATGGTGCTACCTGAAGCTTCTCTAGAGTTTGGGACAATGCAGAAAAGATCCAAATTATGAAGCAAGCATCCAACAGAGAAACAGGTAGAACCAGAAATAGCCTTGCTTTTCCAGTTAAGTCATTGATATTCCCCAGATTTTCAACCAGCCCAAGTGCTTCTGAAAAGACAAAGTAGGTCAGACCAAGAAGGAGAACTTTGAAGATTACACGTCCAAGGGTCGGTCGTACAACACCATAGCCCATCGAAACCACTAAAAGGAGTAGACGGGAGACGGTCTTCTTAACAGCAGTGAAGGTAACTGCCCAAATTGTGATTCCCATTGGTCTGCTTCCGGTTGCATTAAAATTTGCATATTCAAAGTACCATAGAGCCATTTCACACATTCCCAGACCGATCACTACTGTAATGTGGTACTGCAGTTGTATTATATCTTTCCAGTATTGGACAGACCACAGAAACCAGACAAGACCTAGGCCAAGGTATGCTAGAGACATTAGCCCGAAAAATGTCATTAGTGGTGCCATCTTTCCTGGAAGATAACCTCCGGGATTTCTCCAGACAGTTCTTCCACTGATCGTTGTGCCCGTGAGTTCCGGATCGCAAAACATGAAATACAAATAGTACATTCCAGTACGATTGATCTCAATTGTTTGTACCACCATAGTAGTCTCTTCATTTTTTCCTTCAAAGAAGGTTTGTATTCGTTGCGGACTATACGGGTAATTTGGATCTTGGTGGATGATCACCTCCCCTACATTGCACGATCCTTCCTTGGAAAGATCTGGAGTGCAACATATTGCGGCGGAATGCAAATACGAACCTCCAATTTTCTCCCTGTCTTTTACCTCAACTATTATAGCCTCAACCAATCCAGTTTTTTGCTGCATATCATTCTTCTTTTCAGCAGACTCTTTTGTTCTTCGAAATGTGATTGACTCAAACCTGAAAACGATAATGGCATCAGAGGTACAAGAGAAGTTCCAGAACCGGTTACTTCGTGTCTAGGAAATAAAACATCCATGCCATAGAGACTGGAATTAAATGATGACGTGCCTAAAATATACGAATTCACCAACATAGTGTCCTAGGTATTATTGCTGAAATCTTGTAGGTTACAAAATAAGGTATTAGTGCTGAAATACTCTTGAACAACAATGGAAGGTCCCCTTGCCTAAGACGAAAATTTCCGGATTGTTCAACAATGCCTTTAGTAATCTAAATCTCAACATCGATGCGCATAACACGCCACACCGAACCGATTTGTATTAAATAGCAGATTTTCCAGCTGAATGATATTAGTGTCAATAAACTCATGGGATGCTTTTCACAATTCACAATTCACAATGTAACATTCTTACAGCCATTCATTTAATATAACATGACAGAACACAAGTAAAAGTGTTTGCTCCTAACACAATCGAAAACAAAAGGAAAGGGACTCCCCTGCAAAGATCCACAATCTTCAAACCCAACATGGACAAAATCATAAGATCAACAAATGCTGAAATGCTCATCACAGTAACATGAAAGTACACATAATTTATAAGGTGAAAAAAGAAATCCCATTTACATAAAAAAGGGGGAAATCCCCCCCCCCCCCCCCCCCCCAAAATTAACCATAATCCGAATATGCAACATTTTCGAATCAAACAAGTGAAAAAAGAGAGAGCTTGAAACTAAGAAAGAAAATCGGATCAAGAAAAAGGAAAAAGAAAAAACTTCCATTAATGACCTGATAAAAGACTTGCCATTGAGATAATTTTCCTCAGGAGAAGGCGTTTTGTTGGGATCAGCATGAAGCTTTGAAGCGTAAAGGCCTTCGCTTCCACCATGGAAGAAGAAAGAATTAGAACGGCGGAAAAAGCTTTGGTTTTGATATTCATGGATGGAAGCACCCACTTCCGTCATGAAAAAGCAGCTCCAATATATTAATACTGCAAATGTGAGTTTCTGAAAATACCCATTTCCAATCAGATCATAAGATAAACAAATGAAATCTTTGTTGTTCCCCACCATCTCTCAATCTTTTCCCCCCCTCTGTTTCAGTTCTCTTCTGTCCTTTTTTGCTTTTGTTTTGTCTGTGTTCTGTTTTAATTTTATTTTACCATTCTATGTGGCAAAAATTGTAATAAAAAAACACTTTATTTAATAATATTTGACAAAAAAATATTAGACGGGGATTTGAGTGATTCGATCCGTATTTTATTCGTAGCACATGTTAATGTTTTTTTTTCTTGGCGAATTCTGTTTTTAATATCACGAGTTAAAAGTATTAATTTAAGGTTTAAGGATGTAATAAATTCTTGAACTTTTGAATAAAAAAATAATTAAGTTTTTATTTTTTGCCCAATTAAGTCTTTAAATTAATAAATTTAATTTATTGAACTATTTGATCAACATTAACGGTTAAATCTGACGAGTTTTTTTGGACTAATTGGTACAATACATTATGTATAGTGTTGCTACTTAACATTTTCATATTTTTTTTTTATAAATTTCTTTAAATTCTTAAAATTCTAAAAAACAACTTATAAAATTATAATTATTTTTAAAAATATATGTAAATGCCACAACTCACATGGTAGAACTGTAGATTTTTTTAATTTAATAGTCAATATTAGGTAAATAGCTTAATTGATTAATTTTTTATTTAAAATAAAAAAGTAAATGAGTAGAGTTAAACTCGATTAGTGTGAATCTCGACTCGTTAATAATTTGATTAGTGTGGAGTTTCATATATATATATATATATATATTACTTGAACTTGCTAAATTATTGCATTTAGGGCTTGCCCATGCAATTAGGGTGTGACAATCGGACAGGGGATAACTAATAATCGTGGGGATCAAATCGATGTATATGGGGAATAATCGAAATCTTAACTCACGGGGAAAGGGGCGGGAAAAGTTTTATCACCAAAGCTTAAATGTGAATGAGGACATGAATTACTATATCTAAACCGTGGGGATAACCGAATTGTACCCGCATAAATTACCGTAGGGATTCCCAAAAATATCTATAAGATCCCAATATATTTACAAATTTGGATGGCCATAAGGGTAATTTACCCATTTTCAACAAAAATCTAATCTCGCATCAGGGTAATTTATATGGCTGAAAAAATCATTGAATCTAGTTCTATTTAGAACAAACGTATCATGATTTGGTATTGTAGATTATTAGTTACATATTTCTTTTAAATGTAGTGCATGATGTCATGTTTCAATAGTTAATATTTTAGTCTTGTTTTATAATTTTGAAATGGTTTGTTTGTTGTTAGTAAAATTAAATTTATCATTTATGTTTGTAACTTTAGAGATCTAATGTTGAGCATTTATTTTAATGTATTAAGTTTTGTTTATTTTTTTAAGTACGAGAATTAACCAAAAACTGTGAGATCCATAAGAGATAAGTATGGGGACAGAAAAATACACGAAACGTATAATAAAAAATTTCCAAAATTATAACCGTAAATATTAAGAACGGAGTAAAAAAATACAAAACCGCCCAACCCTCAATTGCCACCCCTATATGCAATGAGCATCAACATGTTTAAATTTTAATTTATGAAGTATTAAAGTTAATGAACATTTAAGGCTTTAAGAAGGATTACCACTTAAGCCCAAGTACAAGCCCATTAGAAAGATATCTATATATGTCAATTATTCAATGAGTCAACAACTGAATATTTTGATCATTTTCATTAGTATACACAGACCTTTGGGGTCCTGCCCATGCCCATGTTGCCTCAAATAGTTACAGGTACTATAAATCGTTTGTAGATGCCACCACGAGACATTGTTGGTTATACTTGTTGAAAACAAAAGATCAGGCGTGCCATGCATTCCAACTGTTTGAGAATATGGTTAAGAATCAATTTAATACCACTGTGAAAGACGTACAAAGTGACTGGGGTGGTGAATTTCGAAGTCTCTCCACTCATCTTGGTTCCTTGGGCATCAAGCATAGGATCACCTGCTCTCATACCTCAAAATAAAATGGTGTGGTTGAACGCAAGCATAGACACATTGTCGAACTTGTCATTGTGTTACTTGCTCAAGCCTCTCTCATGTTTAGGTTTTGGTCCTATGCTGTCAGCACAACTGTCCATTTAATAAACAGACTTCCTACAAGGGTTTTATCAGGCTTGTCACCTTTTGAGAAGCTATATGCTCAGCAACCTGATTATCGGTTTCTCAAGGTGTTTGGATGTTGTTGTTTTCCTCATTTGCGTCCATATCAGAACCACAAGCTAAGTTTCAGATCTCAGGCATGCACGTTTCTTGGATACAATACCCAACACAAAGGATATGTGTGCATGGCAAAGGATGGTCGTATATATATCTCACGACATGTGGTATTTGATGAGCATAATTTTCCTTTTGCATGAGAATCTACTCCAGGTGCTGTAGGTGTCTAAGACTCACATCCTCCCGTTTCATTTCATGTTGTCAGTGGTGCTTCAAAGTTGTGGATGGACAGGTCACGTGGGAGTTGCACATCACAACCTATGGCTAGTACTCGAGGCAGTGATTCAGTTACATCACTTGGAGGTGACCCACAAGCAGATACAAGCTCTCAGTCTGTGCCTAGTCCATCTGAGTCAGTTGATAATGGAGAAGGCACTCACAGAGAGGTTCCACGAGAGCAACATGCATGAATGGCCTTATCCCCTGACGATGTGTCACCAGGCAGGTCAAATGAAGTCAACCATGGTGGTCATGTCGAAGAGCTTACTTCTCAGTGTGCTGATGGTGCTGCAGTAGCCCAAGGAGCATGTGATGATGATCAGGGCTCTTGTGATGCTGACACGAGTCGAGTACCAACTTCTACTCCACAAACACATACTTCAGTAGGTGGGCATCATATGGTCACGAGAAGCAAATTGGGTATTTATAAACCCAAGACATATGTCACCAAACTCAAGGGTGCATAAGGAGAACCTGAGTTCATACAAGAGGCACTCGAGTCTCCAAAATGGAGAGGTGATGTGCTTGCAGAATTTGAAGCCCTACGGAAGAATGGCACATGGTCTCTAGTCCCTCTCCCTGAAGGCAGAACCGTGGTAGGTTGTAAGTGGCTCTTCAAGGTTAAAAGGAATGTTGATGGCTCAGTCCAACAGTACAAGGCAAGACTTGTTGCCAAGGGTTTCTCTAAAGTTCCTGGACAGGATTTTCAGCACACCTCCAGTCCAGTGGTTAAGTCTTCCACTGTGAACGTTGTATTAGCTTTGACTGTGCGCAACAAATGGGCACTCAAACAAGCAGATGTTAATAACGCGTTCTTAAATAGAGAATTGCATGAAGATGTTTTCATGCAACAACCACCATACTTTGAAGAAGTAGCCCCAGATGGATCAAAGCTGGTGTGTAAGCTACAAAAGGCACTTTACGGTTTCAGACAAGCACCCAGAAATTGGTATTCGAAACTTAAGCAACATCTGGTTCTGAATGGGTTCAAAAGTTCTAAGGCTGATAACTCGTTGTTTGTTGGTAGTGATTCAGCTACGTATGTACTTGTGTACGTAGATGATATCATTGTTACCGGTTCATCGAGCTCAGAGGTTGAGAAAGTTGTTCAACAACTTGGTGATGAGTTCTCTCTAAAAGACCTAGGAACCCTCAGCTATTTCTTGGGTATTGAAGTTGTTGGGATTGAAGACTCCATTGTATTGAGCCAAAAGAAGTTCATTATAGAGATTTTGGCTAAAGCACAAATGACCAATGCAGTAGCAATGCCTACACCTATGGTGCCATCCCTAAAACTTACTCAAAGTGCTGGCAGTCCTTTAGGCAATGCTCATGAATATCGAAGTTTGGTTGGGTCGTTGCTATATGCATGTCACATGAGACCTGACTTTGCGTTTAGTGTAAACAAGTTGGCACAATACATGCACAGCCCGTGTGAGCAACATTTGTCTGCAGCTAAATGTGTATTACGTTATCTAAATGGGATGCTTGATTATAGCCTAGTATTCTCTCCGTCTTCAGAACCTTGTCAACTGGTTGCATTTGCTGATGCAGACTGGGCATGCAGCACAGATGATAGGCGGTCAATCTCTTGGAATTGTGTCTATTTAGGAGGGAACCTTGTTCAATGAAGCTCCAGGAAGCAGAAAACAGTGTCTCGATCAACAACGGAAGCTGAATATTGGAGTTTAGCTGATGTTGCCTCTGAAGTGACTTGGATAGACACCCTTCTCAAAGAAATGGAGATCTATACGTCTGTAGTCCCGGTTATTTGGTGTGATAACTCAGGGGCCATAGCTATGAGTGCAAATCCAGTTTACCATTCGAAGAGTAAACATGTAGAACTAGATGTTCATTTTTCCAGGGAAAAGGTTGCAGCAAACAACCTTCTGATTAACTACATTCATGCAGAAGATCAAGTTGTAAATGGTCTTACTAAACCACTTACAAAAGCATATTTCCAAATGTTTCGCCAGAAACTAGGAGCTATGTCCATTGAATAGTGAAAAGAGCAGAGAGCATATTAAAGAATGAAGGCGGGAAAATTTGTTAAGATGGTCGTTGGGATTGTTCTTCCAATTAACGAAGTAACAAACTTCTGCTGAGAAGTTTCTAGCTAGCTTAAGCCTTTAAGATTGTGTATATAAATACTGATCTAAGAATGTAATTGAAGCAAGTGATTCTTTCTAATAAACGTCAAAGTTCATTGTTATCTTTCTTCATCTTCTTCCTTATGCAAAAGCCAATCATTAGGGTTTCCTAATAGATTGACATCGCGTCCGACATGAAAGCGAAATATTGACCCTCGAAATCTCCGTTGTTGTCGGTGAAACCGACAAATCTAGCCATAGAATATAGCGTACTCGTTGTGTTCAATATGTCGGCGTACAAGAACGTGATCAATGCCTCCCAAAAGTAGCCTTTACCAATAGTGTCGAAACTTAATGCCCCGACTGTACTTTCGATTAAATGGATGTCGACAACTTTCTTGAAATAGTCATGGGCTAAATTATCGGCGTCAATGTTCGAAAAAGCCGTCACTTTAGTGTTGAGGAACCACGGAACCGTCGTTACTAATACTATTCCGTAAATCATAGCACCCTTAACATTCTTCACCAAGCAATAAGCTATAATGACAAAGCCGGCGATTCATAACCATAGTGTGGGGCTCTCCATTATGTTACGTAGGCAAAAATGTCGCTGGAGACTGTACCTTCAGGCATTAGACTCACGCTTGCGTTAGCCAATTCTATTACCAAAGCAACGGAAATTCGGGTCGAACTCGGGCACCCAACGAGGGTCACAAGGGTTGATGGATTAACCCTTCTATGAAGACCACCGCTAAAGCATTCTTATAGGAGATATTACCCGACTCGTGAAACCCCACCACCATATAGGCAAAATAGGTATTGGTACCCGTACCCGGAGCCAACGCCAGGGGTAAATTGGCGAAAGCACCCATGATTATGCAGCCAATAAGGGAAGAAGCAACGGTGGCTACAATTAGGGGTGGGCAAAAATACCCGGCCCGACGACCCGATGACCCGAACTTAAAAATACCGGGTAATTTTCTAAAAAAAATTACTTGACCCGAGAATTTTTCCGGGACACGGGCCGGGATTTTTAAGTTGACGGGTACCCAACTCGATCCGATAATATTTAATATATATTTTTTATATTTCCAATTATATTTTTATTTTAAGTTTCTTAATATTTTTACTCTAAAACTAAATTTAAATCCCTAAATTCTTTTTATGTTTGTATTATATATTTTTAAGTTTTAAGTTTATAATTTTTTAAAAATATTTTTGTGTTTAATATGTGATTTTTTTAATTTTAGAATTAAAAAGATAGGCGGGTACCCGGTACCCGATTACTCGAATGAGATGGGCCGGGACACGGGCTGAAGATTGAGGTACCCGAAAAATCGGGTACACGAAACCCGGGTACCCGACAATTGCCACCCCTAGCTACAATTAAATCTTTATGTACTTTCTCCAAAGATGAATCATATCCCAGGTTAATCCGGTCGAATTTGCATGAGTTATCGGGCTGGATGACTCTAGGGTTAACCCAATACAGTTGGATAATGAAATAAAAAGGTCGGAGAATAAAGAAACACACTCACAAACGCTACAAGAGCCGCCGGAGTCGGCGTGGATAGAAACATTGATTGCTAAGATGCAAGCCATGGTGAAAAACGTGGATGTGTCGGCACGTAACTCGATTGTAAAGTAAAATTTTATTCAATTAGTTTGAAACATTTTTTGATTCGACGATTGGCCACGACAGAGCTGGGTCAGGTTAGGAATTTTTAGGGCGATAGTTGAGGTTTTATGGCCATAAAAAATGAAGAGAAGGAAACTTTGTCGGTAAGAAGAAAAGAGTAGCCTATTATATTTAAATAAAGGGTAAAGTATATCAATGATCACCGAATTTTTAGGGCGCGTTCATTTTAGTCACCAAATTTTTAAATTTTTTTTATTAGAGTTATCCAATTTTTATTTCGCTTTTATTTTAGTCTTTCCCGTTAACTTCCGTTAAAAGATGCTGACGTGACCCGTTAATTTTCCTTGGGTGCCACGTAGACCTTCTCTTTCTTCTTCTTTTTTCTTCTCCAAATTCCATTTGAGTCCCACACAAACCCTTCTTCAATCCTTCAATTCTACCCACGGCTTCTTTCAAATTTATTCTCTTCTGCAGATTATCTTCACAGCAACTCAATCCGATCTTCAACAACTGCCTCATCGTTTTCCCGTCACCGACGCCTATGGCTCCCATTTCTCTATCGAACACATCCAAGTTCGTCAACAAACGGAGTTTCGACCCCAATAACAACATGCAACATACATGTAAATTAATCAATATAAATAATTAAATTGAAACTTTTATGATATCGATCACAGTGGTGAGTGCTAACCTGGGAGAGCCAGTGAAGACCGAAAGAAGAATGCACAAAATGCAGGGTGTTGGTAGGGAACAATCTGCCATAGAAAGAGCCTGGGACACCAGATATGAAGCAGGACCTGAATCCAAGCCCTTTCTTTTCTTTCAGTCTATTGTAGAAAGTCGGCAACAAGGCAGAACGAAGAGCACCTTTTATATAGAAGGATTAACACTCATTGGCTCTCACAAATTAACACTACTCACCACTGTGATCGATAAATAGAAGGGTTTACGTGGGACCCAAAGTGGAACTTAGAGAAGAAAAAGAAAAAAGAGAAGGTCCATGTGGGACTCAAAGGAAGATTAACGGGCCACGTCAACATCTTTTAATGGAAGGTAATGGGAGGGACCAAAATAAAGGTAAAATAAAAGTTGGGTGATCTTAATGAAAATTTTAAAAGTTTGGTGACCAAAATGAACGCGCCCTAAAAGTTCAGTGATCATTTGTATATTTTACCCTTAAATAATATACCTCAAAGAAAAGCTTGGGGTTTTAATTATTTCCGGAAAAATTGCTGGGAAAAGTGGATTGGTTGAAAATAGGGAAGAGATTCTGAATGAGAAGAATGGATCTTTTTCATATGAGAGTATTTGAGGATTTAAGATCAAATGAGGCTATGATCGTTTCTTTTGATTTTTGACACAAATTTTAGTGTGAACCACCATCCATATTTAATTACCCTATATTTCATTTAGTTTTAAAATAAATGAAAAATAGAAATTGCAATTAACCCAAGTAGGCTCCCCATTTACATTTATATATGTTCTTGATGAGATTAAGACTCCGTTCGGTAGAGTCGTTAGATCCAAACTGGTTTAGGTAGAGAAGCGGCGTATGGGAGAAGCTGAAAATTTCAGTTTTTTTAACCGTTGCGTTTAAGGTCAAATCAAGTGGAGAAGCATAATGAAGTAGTACAATAGTTGAGACGTTCGGTGAATTTTTTTCATTCGGTACCCAAAATTGCAGTCAACGGAGCCTAAGATAGGATGGAGTTACCTCAACAAATGGTATTTTCCCTTTGTTTGGTTTGAAATGTTTTGATTTTTTTTCTTCAATGAAATATATATGTTTCTTCAAGTTAATATCTAATTTTTTTACTTTTAAACTGATATTTAAGTTGGATATGTTCTCTTAAGTTGGTATCTAAAGAACATTTTGTTGAGTTGTAGGGTGCTCGATTCATTTAACCGATCTTGCTCACCAAGTGGTGGAGAGGTGGAATTTTGGGTGGATGTAGTGTGGAAGCTAAAATGTAAATGACACAATGATTTTAGAGTGGTTCAACCTTCTAACCAAGGTCTACATCCACTACCTTAGCTTCGCACTAAAGATTTCCAATCAATCCACTATTGATTCGTCCCCTTTTCTAGGATTAGGAGGAAACCCTTATACACCGATCAAGCTTTCTACCCAAAGCCTTGATCAGACCCTCTTTACAAGAGAAAGGAAAAATGCAAACTTAAATCCCTCTAATAGGTATTTGTTTGCTCAATAATGCACTCACCCAAAACCTAAAACACTTGAGCAAATTTGACAATTTTGGCTCACTAGTGTTTGTCTATACAAGAATTGACAATTTAAGTACAAAGACATTTTTTGATCATTTGTTGATTGACAATTGAAGCATTAACCATATCTTGATGCTTAGAGGTCCCTTTTATACTCCTTAATGAGTTTATAGCTGTTACTAGTCGTTGGGGTTGAATTGGAGCCGTTGAGGACTTTATTTTCCACCATAAATGCAGTTTTGTTGCTACCCATATCGAAACGCTCGAACTCGTTTCGATACGCTCTTTAAGTAGAAAGAGCCGTTGCAGTCTGATGAGCATCCGTATCGAAACGCCATGGGCCGTATCGAAATGTTAGGCACCGTATCGAAACGATCTGCATTTAAATGTTAGTTGGAAAATAGCCGTTGGGGTTTATGACCGTTGTGGTCGATGCCACGTAGGCGTATCGAAACGACATAGCCCGTATCGAAACGCTGGGCAAAAATCTCATCCAGAAAAGACCCGTTTCGATACCTGTATCGAAACGTTTTTGCTACTGGAAGACACCGTATCGAAACACTTAAAGGTGTTTCGAAACGTCTGGAAGGTTTTGTGAAATTTGGCTTTGAAAAACATGTTGAACCCTTTTAAAAACATCCCTAAACATAGTTTCAAATTATTTGGACTTTGAAAATAGTTTTGAATTCTTTTTAAATCAGTCCAAAACATTTTTCAATTATTATATAAAAAAAACATTAGTTTTACACATTTCCTCTCAAGTTAATACCTAAACTTTAATTTCATCCATTATTTTGGTACTTTTATTAATAGTTTTAATACCCAAATTATATATTCATCAATTTAGTCATCATTCGAAACAATTCAATAGATGTAACCCTTCTATATTTAAAATTTTCACTAGTTTAGTCTTTTTTGAGATATTATTAAACCAAGCGAGTCTATCAAACCAAAGTAGTTGTTGGATAACTGCATCCTACCATAATTGCAGTTGAATTGTTTCGATTTATGACCAAATCGATAAAATATATAAATTTTTATTTCAAGAGAAAGTGTCTAGTTCAAGTAACCGCTTTGGAAAAAAATCATTAGATATCAACCCTAGTACCACTACCAACTACCAAACACGTTGCCAATTTTGAAAGAAATTAAACCCAAATATTTGACAATAAAATCAAAACAACGTACAGAGTTTACTTTCTTTTTTTAAAGAATTAATAAGTCACATATATTAAACATAAAAAAGTCATAATCCTTTCAAAATCGTCTTCTTAAGTGCCAATGTTTTAGGGTTAAACCGATATTCAATTCCTCTACCATAAAACAATGTAATTTAATCACAAAAGTACAATCAAGTACATAAATTAAAATCTAACAAACATGGAATAAAGTATGTTATTGATTTTCACTATTGTTTATAGCAATGCTAAATACATAAAGATTAGAACCCAACAAGTGGTTCTAGTGGAAAAGCGGATGAAGTTCACCTTAGGAGACTCTGGTTAAACTTGTTTTGTTTGCAATGTGTGTGGTTAATGAATTTGGATGGACCATTTTTGTCGAGTCTTAATTACTAAGTCATTAGGTATTGAACAAGTTATTTGTATTTTCATTAAGAAAAAAAATTATAAATATATGATGTATATTATTGGTAAATTGAAAATGTTATATTTGTATTTTTAACCCTTTGACAATTATATATCTTGCAGACAAAACGATTGAACATACGCCTAACATCTATTATTGCTATTTGCTAAGCTTGAATCTTGGGTGAAAATGATTACAATATAAAATACCAATAGAATGTTAAAGGGTTGTCACAGTAACACCATTAACTACCGCATCAACACATTAATGATCAATAGCCAAACGGTTAAATCAACGCTTTATGCAATTGCCTATAGAAATTGATAAAATTTTAATGTTAAGAACAAATGATCACTATTATTTCAATGCCTTTGATATATAGATAACATGAAATTCTAGCCATGAATATTTCAGGGCTGATTGTAGAATACAAATTATAGACACGCCTTCATTGATCATAGCAGAGAGTGATTTCAAAACAAATACTCAAAAGATGCCAAAAAAACGTTAAAAATCACCCAAAAACAGCTAGCTTTCTAATGTTACTTATATATATGGCCATAAATTTTGTCCTTTTTTCTTGTTTTAAGCTCATGGTTTCTTCTTGTTTTGCTTTGCCTTTGGAAGAGATATGTGGATGAACCCAAACTTTCTCCTCTGGGTTAAGTTCTGCTTTTGATCATCCCCATGTTGTTTTTGATCATCATGTGTTTGAGGAAATTCCAATGTTACCTTTTGCCTTTCTGTACTGTGGCCCTCATTAGGCCTTTTCACCACACAGTCTTCGGGAGTAACGTGTTGTTTCCTGCTCAGAATATCCCTCATTGAAACTGTTGGCCTTAAAACTGGCTTTGGCTCATCCTCCATTGTTGGCTTTTGCTTGTTCATCAGTTCATGTAATGGTGATCGAGCAATACGCTGATGTTGATGCTGGTGGAAATGGTTGATCCTACTGGCTTTGTAAATGACCTGTTTTTTCTCTTCTTCTGGAATCCATCTCCTGAGAGCTTCTTCAGCATCAAGTTGCTTTATGTTTGCGATTTCGACTCGGTTAAGAGCCTCTTCCAATGCTTGTTTACTATGTTTAACTTCTTCTGAAGCTTCCTCCAGCTTCCTCAGGATTGACAGTTTGGAGATATTAGCTTCAGCAAATTTGTGCATTTCATGGATTACTTTCGGGGTTCGAGGCAATGGTTCCGGTTCCGGTTTCGGCAGGGAAAATCCTGATGAACTCTCATTGCTTGATAGAACCTTCATTCCATTAAGGGCATGCATTTCAATCAGAGCAAGTGCCTCTGCTGCTCTGGCAGCCTCCTCCATCTTCTTGGCTGCAATCCACCTCAATTCAACAGTTTTGCTGCAGGGTCTATTTTGTTCATTCCCTGGCACCGGCATTGGTCTTGGAACTTCAGGTTTTGCTGGATCGAATTCGGCCATTTTCCTAAACCGCTCCGGTTTCGAATTGTTGTCACTCTGTGGTTTCACCTTCACCCCTGCAAACTTGCAAGTTAGCCTCTCAGGGGTCATTTCAAGTAAACTTTTCTCTCTTCTCATTTTCTTATTGAGAGACTCAACACAAGCTTGAATCACCCCTAGGTCATTGATAGTTTTACCTAGGTTCAGCTTTGCTTGTTTCAACTCCATCAAGATCAAATCGGGAGACGAAAGCGGGCAGGTGTTCGAACTCCCGATCCCGATCCGTTGGTAATGTTCCTTGTTCATTTCTTTGATTGCAGGAGATGGCATGTTGTGTTGGTCCGGAGTAGAAGTGGTGAATATGCATTTGGAAGCTTCATTTTGGAGCTGTCTCTTTAAATCTTCCACAATCCTTTTTGTAGTTCCAAGTTCTTCAAGCACATCCAGAGTCTCCAATTCTTTCACAATCAGATCTTTCTCCAGTTCTGTTGCTTCTTCTTCCACTCTCTTTATATCCAACTCTTCAATTCCGTTCTGCTCATATGGAATACATTAAAATTGTTTCTTTTCTATTTCGTTGCGTACTATGCTATTTTCAAACCATGTATGTAAATTTAGACAACAGTTAACTTACTACAAAACAACTTACATATGCCTCTCCAAACTTGTACAATGGCACCCAGGGTCCGCTGCCACCGAACTGGGTTACAGCCTCCTTAACCGACCCGAAAGGCGGTGAGGAGTCGATCTCTGCTCTCAAACCAACCCTTCGTATTCCCGCATTTGACTGCCTGCTTGAATCGGAGATGGACTCGGGTCTCACATCCCGGATTCCGGGTGTACTTGGAACACCTTCCATGAGAGAGCGTTGAGGCTCGGCTGCCATTGCATTTGTGCACACAAATATGCTTGAGGAATGGATAATATTGTAAAATAATGTTCATGTGAAGTTGAGTGTGAATGCAAAAGAAAAATATATCGAGCAAGCACATTTGGCTAGTTGGCTAAGCTGCTCATCTTTGTTTTTCCATATTCTCGTAGGTCATGTGTTCGAGACCCACTAGGAGCACTCCCCTTCCTTCTTCCCCTAGAGTCCCCTTTCTATCCCCTCTAGATATGATTAGGATTAGATTTAGAATTTGTCTATATATATTAAGTTTTACACGTTTTGGCTCAGATTAACTCCTTGCTCTTTTTTTCCAAGTGATAATCTTCACATATTTACTGTTAATCTCATCTATTCGTTTCACTCATCCAACAGTCCAAAATACGTGTAAAACTTAGAGAGTTTTACATTGTGTAAACAGATCATATCCCTATATATATATATATATACTATAAAGAGTGTGCATATCTTAGCTTTAACCTGAAATAAGAAAAGAAAAGCATGCATTATGAGAAATCAAGAGTTCTGCATGATTATTTCCATAGTCCCACTTAGTGAAAGAGAAAAGGTGGCAAAATGATTTACTCTTTTTCAAATAGAAATTTTGTATTTTTTATGTCTTTACACTAAAAAATAAATTTAGGATTTAAGATTAAAATTTAAGTTAAATTTAGGAAATTGTGGTAAGAGTAACTTTAAAGTTTATAGTTTAAGATTTAAAATTTAAGTTTAAAACTTAAAATTTATATTTTTAGTGTTGAGTATAAAAAAATATGAGAAAGGCAGGGCATTTTTTTTGTGCTTCAATGGGGTTAGATGTTTGAAGTTTGGTGACGTTTTTTACGGACATTGATTGTTGGGGTATGAGTAAGATTGCTGGTGGGTCAAGGGTTTAGAGTTGTCACCACTCACCAATCATTATGGTGACAAATCAGCACGTTACCGTGAGTTTGGATGGATTTATAAGCATTTGGGACGTTGATTGCGGTTTTCAAGGGAAGGTATGCAACAGCAGTTTAAAGATTTTGAGGTTTGTGTAATTTATTAAAGTAAAATACTTTGATGCACAAGCCGTGTAAACTTTAGTTTACACAAGCCTTTTAATTTTAGGGTTTAGGGTTTAGGGTTTTATGTTAGGGTTTAGGG
Source organism: Hibiscus tridactylites (assembly GCA_958450335.1). Taxonomy (NCBI): domain Eukaryota; kingdom Viridiplantae; phylum Streptophyta; class Magnoliopsida; order Malvales; family Malvaceae; genus Hibiscus; species Hibiscus tridactylites. The sequence continues at coordinate 69,674,361 of OY288285.1, read as the reverse complement.
GTTTAGTATGTAGGGTATATAATTTAAGGTTTATGGTTAGAATTTAGAGTTTAGAGTTTAGGGCTTAGGGTTTAGGGTTTAGGTTGTTAGGGTTTGTGATTTAGATTTTAAATTTTATAAAAGGATTGTGTAAAAAAAATTTACACAGCTTGTGCATCAAAATAAAACCCTTTATTAAAAATGAGACTTTGAATTTATAATCAGTAATGGATATAAGTTTTTTTTTAATTACTTTAACAGAAAAAATATTATTAAATTATCTTTTTGAGTAACAAAAAATTGAGTATTAAACATCTAAAAAACAAACATTTTTTTTGTATATTTTAAGTTTTAGGTAATTGTTATATATATACACTTAATTATATATATATATATATAATTTAATTTAAATTCTCTATTTTTCCTAATCCTCTTATTCGAAGGCCCTATACGATCACTCCTATCTCATCGGTCTAAAACCCCCATGGAAGGTATGTTGGAAATTGCATACCTTGCATTTTGGTATGGCTTTATGAGTAGGCAAGGCAAGGTCCAATCAAATCATGAAATCAACGGACATCGTTTTAATTAAAATTTCTCATTTTATTTATCTATTTCTTATTATTTATACATTCAATCAATTTGGTACTTATTCAAAATAATTCAATTAATTTAACCATCGATAATTAAAATATCTATTAATTTGATAATAATTTTAATAGAACGATGTATGAAGTCAAAATTAAACATTGGCAGGGGACAAAATATTGAATTTAAACAAATGCAAAGGCTTATTAAGTATTTGAATTCAAAATTCATGGCACAAAGCTTAATTTACCTAACATTTAAACTTATAAGAACTTAAATTGTTGTTAAACCAAAAAATTTAAAGACACGCATTTATTTTTATTTTGTACTTAGTGTTTAGGGTTTAGAGCGTTAACCCTCCACCTATCACAGTTGAATCAACATAAAAGTTGTTATCGAAATGGAGCATATTCCGAATTCTATCAAGCTTTGCCTTTCTCCGTTTAGTTTCCATCAAGAAAAACGATGCAAGGTTTGTGTTTGAAAATTAGATTATTTAGAGATTTTATTTGTTGGTTTCTGCCTCATTCCGCTGACACTCCATGTTAAACAAGCCATCGATAGAAAAAAGAGTAGACCCCAAGCAGCAGAAAACAATATCAATCAGGGGAGTCAATACCCCTTTTTCAATTAGAATCAGAAAAGAGAGTTTCCAAATCACAGCCCGGGATAGACCAGAGCATCGAAATCTAGAGACGTACGCATGATTTTATGTAAGGGCTGCGAACTATCTAAAAGTCATAAAGTACAAAATTACAAAAATTTTAGAAGTATAAAATTAAATTATTAATAAAAAATATAAAATATAGGAAAACTTTAAATTTTTGAGTGTGGCTGCCTTCGACATTCTTTGTGTACGTCCCTGCCGAAATCCCCTCGAAACAAACACTGAAATACATGAAAGAAAAGAAACATTGTTCGCAAGAATAGAGAGATGCCAGAGTACTCCAAAAACTTTTGTATATTCCGTGAACAACCCGAAAAAATCAGCAAAGAGAACATGGGAAAATTCAAGCATGCAAAGCAGCACAGAATTATTGGGTAGGAGTATAAAGGGACGAAGGAATTTATCTAATGGTCTTTTTCACATGTGTGAGTAAGATTTGTAATGTTATTTAATAAAAAAATATAATTTAAAATTTTAAAATATATTTATAATGTCATTTTTAAGGAGGGAACTTTTAGGGATAAATTATTAATATGAGTATAAAGGAATAAAGGAATTGATGAGAGGAAAGAATTTACAGAAAAAATAGTTGAAGGACCAAATTGAATAAAATGTAAAGTTAAAGGATTAAATTGTAAAAAAAATATTTTTTGTTAATAATATGAATTGAAATTATATAGATATTATATTGTGGTAGCGGAGCATGTAGTTTAAAATTGGTAAAAATGGACTTAAAACCAATGGGAAATTGGAGAAATTAAAAAATCATACAAAGTTGAGGGGTTAAATTACAAAAATAAAAAAATTATTTTCAGAAATATGAATTAAAATTAAATATGTATTAAAGAGGGGTTTAGGGACATTTGGTTCAAATTTTGTCAAAAATTAACTTAAAACAAATGAGAAATTGAAGAGATCATACAAAGTTGAAGTATTAAATTGCAATAAGAAGAAATTTATTTTCAAAAATATGAATTGAAGCTAAATAGATATTCTATATTGATTCATAAACATGTAATTCAAATTTAGTCAAATGAATTTTAAATGAAAAAGGAATTGTAGAAAAAAAAATCATGGATTAAATCGTAAAATATAAACTTTGATCTTTCGATTTGGGCAAAGTAGAAGTCAATTTTTTTCATAAACTCGAATAACTAAATTTAAATAACTCAAAATTTTAAAAAATATTTTATTCTAATTTTGTTCACATCTAGAGTAGTAAGGAACCAATGGTTCCAGGTTGGGGAGGCGACTGTAATTTCGTGTTAAGGTTTAACTGAGTGTTAGGTTTAGGTTTGGACCACATGTAGATAGGTAAGAATATAATTGTAACGTGGGTCAAGTTTAAAAGGGTAATACGACTTAATACTCTTCCCTTTATAGTAAAAATATGGATTTATAGAACCTAAATATGGACTTGTCGTTTCTTTCACGCTTAATTATTCTTTTAGTGCCTTTTCAAAAAAAAATTATTCTTTTAATGAGCCGTTTTTTCTTTTATTTTCTCTAGCAGCTTTGATTTTCTTTAATTTAGCGCTTTGATTTTTCTTAATTTAATTGCTTCATCTACGTTGTAAGACAGGCAGACGGCGGCATCGGCCTTAAAATTGGTTGTCAACAGTTGATCACCCTCTTTTATTGTTTTACTTTGTTCTTTTGATTTTAGTCTTTTTTTGAATAAATATGTTTATATGACACGATTTCTTCTACCTTTTAGTACGTATTTTCTGCCTCTTGGCACGCTTTTCTGACTATTGACACGTTTTTTGTTTTGCTTCAAGGGTGGATTAGACATCGCCACGACTGATCAAGATGATATTCTTTTGATTTGGACGCTCAGACTGAATCTAGATGCAAGTTAGTCACCACTCTTGTTCGCAATTGAGTTGTGGTAATAAACGCATTCATTTTCAAAAAAAATTATTCTTTTAGGGTTATATATCTATAGTGAAATGATAGATAAGTAGCAACTATCCATCTTTTTTTTTAAATTCCAATGAATAATAGTAATATGTTTAGTTTTATTATTATTATTTTTTAAAATAACAACTAATTTTTATTAAAAAATCATGAAAGATGTAAATACAACGCATTTAAAAGGGAGAATAGAAGAGACTAATCCACTACAATCGTATAGAAAAATTCAAATGTGCAAAGAAAAGTAATGCGATAACATATCGTTAAAAATCAGAAGTCTTTTTGAATCCCCTTGTCTCTATGCAAACGAGATGCTTTACGAGATAAAAAAGGAATGTTGAGCGAATCAAACTATCAGTCAGATTGCTCTGCTATCCATGTTGGAGCAAACTCAGGTTTGATTACAACGACAAACAACCATCAATTGAGTGAGGATCTATCTTTCAATGACCACCGACATAATCATAATAAGGAATTAGCGTTGTGAAGTTCTTTGAACGAACACCAACAACCGCTAAGGTATGCTAAAATCATACCAAAATGACAGAAGAAACGGACCATAAAAACAAAGAAAAAATGTGCTATAAGGGCAGGGAAAACGTGTGGCACAACGACATAATTTTTTTACTACAAATATAAAAAAATAATGAAATTTGGTGATCGACAACCCGATAAGTTGTCGACCACCAGCCAAAAGAAATAAAGAAACAAGAGGATGCGGCGGTTAAGGGCAGAGAAAAAAATTAGGGTAAAAGTTATAATCATGTAAATTGCTTTAGTTTTATTTTCTTTTATAATTATGTCGTTTGATCACGAGAAATTATTTTTTAAAAATATTATTGTGATTATGTGATAATATTTTTATATACATTTTAGCTTATAAAATTGCGGGAAGAGGCGCAAGTAATTTTTTCTCCGATTCAAAACTGGTCGTTGGTTAATTCCCGTTGGATTTGGGATCACTTGCGTGATGTCAAGCCTAAAATGGATTGGCATAAGCTCGTATGGTTTCCTATGCACATTCCGAAGCATGCCGTTATCTGTTGGATGGCAATCTTAGATCGACTTCCCACTTATGATCGTTTACAAAGAATGGGATTGCTTGTTGCAAATGTTTGCTTGCTGTGCAGGGAGGAGGAGAAAACAAGAGATCATATTTTCTGCTCTTGTCCTTTCTCTAAAAGGATTTGGCTGTCAGTTTTGGACTCTTGCCGGATCATCAGGCCATGTATCAACTGGTCTGAAGAGTTCACTTGGCTTGCGACTTCTCTCAAGGGTAAATCTTTGTTGGTTCTAATATTGAAGCTTGCTCGGAATGCTTTTATTTATAATGTTTGGATGGAAAGGAATTTTAGGCATTTCCGTAGAAAAAATAGATCAAGTGAGAATATTTTTTCTTGTATTAAGCATACTATAGGTATACGTTTACAGCATAAATGTATAGATAGAGTAGATTTGATTAATCATAGGCTTTGTACAGTTTGGGGCCTGCTCTAGGCATCCGATACTATGTTTTTTGATGTAGCAGTTCACTGCTTTCTTGGATAAATGAAACAAAAGCTATCCAAAAAAAATTGTCTGTATTCGGAAGGGAAATTTGGGTCTGGTGATCGTTTCTGGGTGGAGGACGGTCCACCTTCTGTTCTTGCTGCGGCGAACTTCGATAAACGCCTCTTTGAACTGCCGTGACTGCCCAGCTCCGTTCCGTTGGGCTCCTAAAGGGTGCCCCTTTGGTCTGCTCTCTATAAGTCTCATCTAAAAGTCACTGTTTTGAGTTATGGGTCATTTTGAGCTTTGTTTGTGTTTTATCTTTTGTCTCTTGACTTTTCGTTTTTTGTTTTTTTTTGAACGGTTTTGTTTCATTAAATTACAGCTCGAGTGGTACCGTTTTCAAAAAATATATATACAACTGTTTGAATTTGTTTTTATTATTTTTTTAAACCTAAATTGTTTTAAGGTCTTAAGATAAATATCATTATTTTTTCCACTGAAATCACTCATAAGATTATGCACGATAAATTAATTGATTAGAAAGACCGGAAATATTTCCATTCTTAAGTGAGTTTATAGTATAACTTTTTTTGAACAAAGTTTATATAGTATAACTGACACATAAACAAAGGAAAATTTAGAAACGAATAAATAAAGAGGAATAAGACAAAGCAGCCCAACAAAACTCCAAATCACAATCCATTTTCAGGGCCGAGTTTCGGATGTGCTTGTCACTCCGGTTTCATGTGCAACAAACTTTGGTGCTGGAGCATTTAATGAATTATCCGGTAATTTAGGCATGATATGGGCACAATATATGAACAATATAAAATATTATGCGTATATAATCAACGGATTAATCCAAGTGATAAGCAATTTGATATAATTTAAGTATGTTTTGAGTTCGAAGCGTTGTATATGTAGAAAATTTTTATTGAGAGACTCACCCACTAAAATCAGGTGTGCAGCGCGGGTCAATCCGAATTAGTCAGGATGAAGCTCTGATAACCAGAAGGTCAACAAGAAATAAAATATTATGTGTATATATATAGCTTAAATTATATAATACTTTAAATGCGGTAAAAATTAGATGTGAGCAAAAATACACTAAAAAAATCAAATTTGTAACTCCAACCAACGCGAAAAAATTTGACTCGAGTTGAAAAACTTCAAATAAAATTTAAATTATAAAATAAAAATTCAATTAATTCGAAAATTTCAATAATTAATAAATTAATTTTTAAGTTTGAGTCAATCCCTCAATTTTATCTCATATATATGTGAAAAAATATATTATATATTTTATATAAAACCATATTGAAACAATCGGTACCATAATATTTTAAATATTTACAATTAAGCGTCAATGATGCTTATCGTTTTTATTAAAGTTATGTATATATATATATATTAGTATTTTAAATGAACCATGTTAATTTGGAAGGTTAAAGAAGCTTCAACCATTTTTTAAAGCAATCTATTTTTGTCTTAAACAAGCAGGTTTTGATTTTTCTCTCTAACAATCCGCGACGCTTGATTTTTTTTTGCGTTAGCCGGTGATCGGTAATCACCTAATTATTGGTTGTTGATCGTCGGTGTTTATTATTTTCTTGTTTTTTAATTTTTTAATAAAAATCTTTGCCTTTATGGCACGCGTTTTCTCTGCCTTGTGACACGCATTTTCTTCTGTCCTTGTAACATGTTTTCTTTGTTTTTGTGGTTCTGAATCATCTGTCATGGTGTCATGATTCAGCATACCCTAGCGGTCGATCGTTGCTCACATAGAGGTTTTAATCGGCGCTAGTTCATGATTATAATTTTGTCGGTGGTCACAAAAAGTTAGATCCCGACTCGATTGATGGTTGTTTGCCGATGTAATCAGTCCTGGTAGCGGAACATTATGCATGATAGTTTGGATCGCTCACCACTACTTTTCATCAATTATGAATCTCGATTGGATAAAAACAAGGAGATTCGGAAAGCTTCTGAATTTTGATGGTATGCTTATTTTCATAAAAAAAAATTACTTTTTCTTTGTTTTTGGGTTATAAAAAAATTGGGTAGATTAGTCTCATTATTTTTTCCCCGAAAGCGTTGTAATCATAATATCTTCTATGATTATAATAAAAATTATGTGTACATATTCAAAAACAAAACAAAAAAAACAAGCAGCTTTTGATTAGATGATGGACCACCTCCGGCTCTCATTTATTACGGCTTTACTAACCCGTAACCAAGATATCCTCACTGCCCAACTGTTTTTGTTCATTCTGATTACAATGGACGGTCCACATTAACCCACATAATCCGCCTCTTCAATGACCCAGATTCTTCCAAAAACAAATATTAGTAGGTTATATTATATAGGCATGTAAACGAACCGAACAAACACGAATAGGATATGTTCATGTTCGTTCGTTTAATTTTAATCGAACAAATAAATAAATATGAACAACTAAACGAACACAATATCTTGTTTGTGTTCGTTTGTTAAGGATGTAGCTTGTTCATGCTCGTTCATTAAAATGACAAATGAACGTAAACGAACACAAACGAACGAACATAAAAAGACATATGTGAATAAATTTATTTTTAAAATATAATACTTTTATTATGAAAAATAATAAATATAAATGGATATATGTGAATAAATTTAAACGAACAGATTACCAAACGTTCACGGACGTATATGAACGAACGAGCCCTTTGTTCGTGTTCGTTCATTTAATTAAACGAACAAAAAACATTTTTCATATTCGTTCGTTTAATAAATAAACGAACTTTTCACCAAACGATTCACGAATGATTCGCTGAACGTTAGGTTCGTTTACGACCTATGGTTATAGCAACTTATGGACCGGAATGGCGAGACAAGACGAGTTCTTGGCCGCTCTGACTTCAATTCAAAGTTCAATTTTTTTTAATTTAAATTTATTTTTTTTCTGAATTTAATATATTTATCTTAATCCAGCATAATAGAAATATAATTTGACTGATTTGATATAAAAAAATTAATAAAAAAATTAAGTAAATATTAAATATATTATATAATCATAAATATATAATTATAAATATATTGGTTCGGGTCATGTTGCAATTTTTTTACTCTAAATTTAAATTCGACCCATTCCAACTCAATTTTTTCTATAATTCGTCTTACCTTAAATTTGATTTTTTTATTAAAAAAATATCCCCTATCAAGTCGAGTCAAAACCCGATAAAGCCGGATAATTTTAGGATCCCTATAACTACCATTTAAATTTCCCCTACTCGATCTATCTACCTGGAGGTGGACCCTCATTAGGGCCCGTTGAGGTCTTGACTCCTCTAAAATTTTGGTAATAAATTTTAAGTTATTTAAAAAATTTAATTTAGCCCCTCAAAAATTTTAAAAACGTTATTATATTTCAACAAAATGAAAATCTTAATTTAGATCTCGTTCTAAAATTTTTAAACTTTTTCATTAAGTCTAATTTTTAAATAGGCTCCTCATTGAGTTGCCAATATACTCCATTACCCACCGAACTTGTTCCTCTCAACAAGTTATATCTAAGTTTATTTATATCACTCCCAAACCTAAGTATTTAGATAAAAACATATAGTTAATATAGGTTACATTTAAATAAGATAAATATTCTATACACGAGCGGTGGAAACTAAAAGTTTCTACAAGCACCTTAGTTTTAGGGTATAGCGAGTTAGTTTAGAGTTTAGGGTTTAGGGTTTGGTGTATGAGTTAGAATTTAAGTATAAATGTTTCAATTTAAGGTTTAGTGTTATAATTTAAGGTTTATAGGTTAAACCCTAAATCCTCACCATATTATCCTAAAAACTAAACCCTAACCTATAGACCCTAAATTATAACCATAAACCTTAAATTGAAACAAATATCCCTAAATTCTAAACCCCTACAATTAAACCCTTAAACCATATACCCTAAACTAACTCCATATACCCTAAAACTAAGGCGCTTGTGGAAGCTTTCAGTTTCCACCGCTGGTGTATAGGATATTAATCCATTTATATACATATATATATATGTTACATTTTAATGATTTTATATCTTTATTTAATTAAAAAGATTTTTAAAAACCACATCTTGTATTTATATCTAAATATTATCAAATACGAATGTTAAATATAAGGAAAGTTCTACAACGTTCGACGAGCACTGTTGAGCACCGCTGAACATCATTAAATTAATTTATAAATATTAAAAATATAAAGAATTTGATTTATAGTTATAAATTATTTAAAACTCTAAAGTTAAATTATTTAAAATAAAATATTAATTAAATTATTTTTCATATATATAATATTTTTTATTTTTTAAATAATTAGATCAAATATCAACCTTAGTTGATTTAAAAAAACTCGAAACTTGAAACACTAAATAATAAACCCTAGACTTGAAACACAAAACCCAAAACCCTAAATTCGAATGTTGTGCTTATGATTTAAGGTTTATATTTTAGTATTTTGGGTTTAGGGTTTATTATTTATGGTTTTGATTTTAGGGTTTGGGGTTTAGTGGTTGGTATTTGATTCAATTATTTTTAAAAAAGATTAACAAAAATTATATATGGAAAATAATTTAATTAATATTTTATTTTAAATAGTTTATAATTATATGTTTAGTCCTTAAAATTTTTAATATTTATTAATTAATTTAATGGTGCTCAGCGGTACTCGTCGTTAATGGTACTCAACGGTGCTCGTCGAACGTGATAAATTCATCCTTAAACATAACACTTACAAAATCAGGAGTAGCAAAGATACTTAATATCAATTATATTAATTATTGAACTAAAACAAGTCCCTATATTGAAATCCTGGATAAGATTCCCTTTTAATGATAATAAGTTAGTATTTTGATTTCAATCATTTTTTCTCCTTGGAGGAATTTGAAATATTTATTGAATTCACTTTAATGCATTCAAAGACTTAACTCCATCCAATTCCAATAAGTTTTTCTTTATAAGATTGAATGAAAGATGTGTATATTTTTTTAAAAATATTAATATAGTGTCCCGATAGAATTTTTTATTTTTAACCTTAATAAAACCTACATACACCTTGAGACAAAGAAGCTTGCATATAGATTTCCTAAAATAATTTTCAACTCTTTTTAGAAATGTGAATTTGTGAGGAAGTTGGTATACGGTAAAATAATCAAAGCGATAACAATATAGACCAAGACATGCATATTAGATAAGATTTAACATGGTTCAGCATAGCCTAATTCTACGAACGAGAGAAACGAACAATCCACTAACAATATAGAGAACACGAAGAGTACAAATACATGATAACCCATATAATCCCAAAACCATAGTACAAATCTCATGATCCGGTGGAACCAAAACACTCTTCCCAGCATCTTTACAATACTCGTCTCTACAAAACTACAACGTAGACACTCAACTTAATTACCAATTATAAAATATAATAGATTTTTTGTGTAAAAAAGAAATGTGAATTTTAATATATATATATATATATTATAATTAACTTTATAACTTATGGTAACATTTTTTAGAGAACCAATTATGAACTTACATCCTAAACGTGAAGAATGAAAAAAAAAGTTAGGGGTGAGGACAAAAATAAAATGGAGAGAAATTTTTTTAGGAAAATATGTATATAAAAAATTATTTGAGTGAGTATAAACAAATAAAGACGGTCATTTTTTTTCTCTAAATTTTAAAGTGGTGATATTATAAATAAAATTTGTAAGGAAAAATCTCAAAAACAAAATTGAGGTTAAATTATTTTATATAAAATTTGTAAGGAAAAATCTCAAAAATAAAATTGAGGTTAAAATTTTGTTGGTTTAATAATAGGTATCTAATACAAAGATTTATTATGGTAGAGATTTTATTAAACTAATTTACTCTATTAATAACACTATAATTTAAACTTTTAACCTTACTCGAGGGATGTATGTCTCATTCCACTAAGAAGTATTACTTTTCATGGGTTCCCTTATTTAAAATTTTTAAAAAATTAGTTTATTTATGAATTTGACCTTCTACTTTTAAATATTTATAGTTTGCCCCAACCCTAAATCTTAACTCCGTTACTAGTTGAGCGTGTTAATTATATACCACTAGAATAGACTTAAAGAAGCCATTCAGCCTTGAAATATTCTATTCTTCTCCATTACCAAGCTTCAACTTCGGATCTTGAGCCTCCTCCAGAACTTAGAGATCTACTAACCTTACTTCACAAGACACCCACATCAGTCGCCGAAATCAAAAATGCTGACCCACGGTAATGGCGACGAGCTTCACCGTCACCAGAAACTTCCCCGAATCAAGCCAGACGACAAGTTCTTCAGCAGGCTCATGTCTAAAGAAACTTCAACGGCCAACTCTTCTTGCAGAGTCTACTACGGCGGAGCTTCCGGTGCTGTTCCCTTCATGTGGGAATCCCACCCAGGAACCCCCAAGCACCCTTCATCGGAAACTGCCATTCCTCCTCTCACACCGCCGCCTTCTTTTTATTCCTCTTTCAACTCAAAATCTAAGCACAAAAAGGGCTCGAAACCCACACTTTTGAGCTCAATTTTCCCCAGGCTTATCACTGGTAGGAAAACCCAGGCTTCCCCTTCTTCTTCACGGTCATCTACTACATCATCTTCATCGTCATGGTCATGGTCATCGCTGCATGATTCCGGTTCTTCACCGTTGTCTAAGTCTTCAATGAACCGGAAATTGTTTCGTAGGCAAATGGAGTACTTTACATGTTCGAGGTCGCCGGTTCATGACTGCATGGATGACGATGATGATCGGGAAGATAGAGGGCTTGGATCGCCGACTTCAACATTGTGTTTTGGGGTTAAACCCAGGAATGTAGATGGGTTTAAAGGATGTCGGCCGATGATAAACGTGAAGAGAGCGGTGCTCGCAATGGTTAGCCACGGTTCAGGTCAAGGTACTAGTAGTTAATTTAATCAAAACCCTTACTTTCAAATGTTGTTAATTTGTGGATTTTTCATCTTTTGATTTTGATTTTGGTGTATTTCACTTGTATGATTGTTGTATTTGGGAGTATCAAATTTTCATCATTGAACACTTTGTTCAAACTCATCCAAATCCAATGCACTATATTGTTAAATAATAGTACTCTTTCTGTCTCAATTTTTTTGTCATTTATTGTTTTTTTTTATTTTAAGAAAAAAATTATATAGGATGTGTGATGCAAAATAATTTAAATGACAATTTTTCTTTTAAAAAATAATTTTTTAATTTTTGTTAGAAAATTCAAAAAAGATAGAAACGAAAATGTGTTATAAAAATTGTTTGTTTTTTTTATTATCAAAGACCTCTAAAGTTGTTGATTTTTTCAAAGTCACAATTTGAATGACACTATTTTAAACCACAAAAATGATAATTATATTGGGACAAAAAGAGTATAAAACAATAAAGAGATATGTTGTTTATATAATTTATGTAAAAATTTCAATAAAATTATATTAATGGATGAGGTAAGTATTGTATAAAAAGGATGATGATTGATTTATTTGATAAATCAATTCATTGACTAATTAATTTCGATTGGATACTGTAAAGATTCGTTATGGGGACAACTATTTCATCACAATTTGTTTCACTTACAACGTTAGAATTCGAACCTCTGACATTATTTAAGAGATAAATTTTCATAGTAAGTTTAATCCATTTTAATTTGTTATCTTTATATTTTAAATTGAGTTTGCTTAACTAGTTAACTTATATGCTAATAGGCACCATTTAAGAATTATCTAGTAACCCCTTTCTTTTAAAAAATTATTAGACGCGTTATGTTTATTGAAATAAATAATAATAATCTACTAATTACATATTTCTCTTTTAAATAATGTTATTACACTGTTTAACTTTAAATATTATTTTTTTAGATTTTATTTTAAAAAATATTTCCCCCACACTTCTCCTAACTTTCATGGCTGTTCACGTGGTAGTTAGGTCTTCAATATGAAAGTGAATTTTCTTCTTTTTCTTTTAAAAATAATATTATTTTCTTGGCATGGCATTAAACATCCATGTGGGATGCATTAATTTGCTGTAAAACCTTGCCTTCACCGTAACTTTTTACATAGCATCAAATTAATTATAAAAAAACAATATTATTGGTTAATCAAATCATTTTTTTTTGTAAATTCAGCCAGATTTTCCCATTAAGGGAATTATCAGAAAAATACCCTCCTAAGGAGAATATTTGAAAAAATACTCCCATTTGGCCCTCGTCACGCGAGATCTAAAATCGCGTTGTACACGAAACAATTTCAGTCCGATGTGGATTATATTATTCGATATCAATCTTTTTAAAAAAATAAATTGAAGTCGCGTTCTGTAGGACGCGACTTCCACGAATATTTCAAACGACTTGTCGCGATAAGGTGAAGTCGCGTTGTGTGAGCTGCGATTTTCGTGTTAATAAATTGGAACGATTGAAAATTTAATTACCGTGATATGGTTATGAAGAAGACGCACTGTGTAAGACGCGATTTCTAAAATCGCGTTGTACAGGGCAATTTTCATTCAGTAATCGCACCCCAACCGACGCGATATCCACTATAAATTGTCCCCACCCCTCCTTCTACCCCACACCCAAAAAATTAACTCTCTTTCAAATCTTCTTTCTTGGTTGATTTCTCGTGATTGATATAATGGCGAGATTGATAAGGTTGGATCACAAGCACGTGTTCGATTGTCATCGAAGATATATAAGTTTTATCTCATTTTATTTTTTATTATTTTATTATATATTGTTAATAGTAGATACTTATTTTTGATATTTTTATATAGTTTAATTTTGGAAAAATGACAAAAGATGCCCCCAACGTTTGTATGTTTTGTCATTTGGCCCCCTATTCTTTTTTTTTGGGTCCAAATATGCCCCCAACGTTTTCTTGTTTTGTCATTTAGTCCCTTATTCTTTCTTTTGGTCCAAATATGCCCCCCAACGTTTCATTCGTAGTGCAAATATGCCCCAACGTTTCAATTTGGTCCAAATATGCTCCAGTTAGATAGAAATTGTCAGTCAACTGACATTCAACAGTTGATGCTGACTGGACTTGCCACGTACTAAGATCTGCTGATGCCACGTCAAAAAAAAAAAATATAAGCCGTTGACCATCAGTTGATTGACAGTTTACATCCGATATGGGCATATTTGGACTATGAATGAAACGTTGGGGGGCATATTTGGACCAAAAGAAAGAATAGGGGGCCAAATGACAAAACAAACAAACGTTGGGGGGGCATATTTGGACCCAAAAAAAGAACATGGGGCCAAATGACAAAACATGCAAACGTTGGGAGTATCTTTTGTCATTTTGCCTTTAATTTTTACATATGCATTTATTTTTTTAAAGTACCACTTATTAAAGAACATGAAGTTCTTGTGTTGCTTAAATAAATTGATTAAATTTCACTTACTAAAAGAATCTGAAGTTCTTGTGTTGTTTGTTCTCAAAGGATATAGTTGATCCCATTTACCAAAAGAATTAGAACTTGAAGTTCTTGTGCTGAAGTTGAGACTGCTTGTCTTGCATATCTGAATGAAATATGGACTCATATATCTACAAATGTGGAAATTTTTATATGATTTTAGTAGATGCATCTACATTATTTTATCAACTTACAACTAGAAGTTTATGAGATTGATTATAAAAGGATTCAGATTATGCAGTTAGACTATTCGTCTTGCAAAAGCTAATGAGTTTATATTTTAGGCTATATCAGTTGTTACAAAGCCTATTAATTATGAAAAATATAGTTTAGCAAAATTTCAATTGGATGCCTCCTATTTAATAGCTAAACTATTATTATCTTACAATTTAAAGATCATACTTGAGCTAATCAAAAGAAACACTTGGATGCCTTTCCTTGCCCTTGCCACCCACAAGCTATTGATCTGCATTGTCGAACAAAAATGAGCGTAAACATAAAAGCTTAGTGAGGGTAAGCTCATAAAACAAACCTTCGACAATGCAGGGTCCAAGCACGAGCAAGAATCAAGATAGAATGCATGGTCTTACCTCCATTCCTCAAGAGCCAAAATAGAAGATGATGCATGAACATATTATCCAAATCATGTCATGCTCAACAAGTCCATATCCACAACATATAGAAACACATATAACCACATATGAGCAACATAATCCACAATCCGTATTGGCGCCTATCTATGACTCGAATACGCGGATAACTGTTGGAACTCACATCCAACAACATAACCATTACCTGACGATGGGATTACACTCATCACAGTTCACGCGAAGGGGATTCCACTCATCTTCTCGCCTCGTTTCACGCGGAAGGGATTCCACTCATCCTCACGCCCGTCGATGAGATTCCACTCATTACCGACTAATATATATAAGAAGATTTCCGAGCGAACTCGTACTCCATCTTGATGACTACCATCATCAAGACCACGCGCGCATTTTGACTCACGTGTGCACACTAAACATCCTAATGATCGATCATTTGTACCCAAGCATACTAGTGCCAATACTACACATTTCATTAATCTTTCACAATATCATTTCATGATACTTCCGTGCTTAGCACGTACTCACCATGACTTACTGTCATGCACAAACCACATTTTCATGCCTAGCATATACTCACCATGATCCTCGGATCATACAATCACCTCATAATATCATTTCACATGTCAACACTACATGTATATCATCAAAACAATTATCACATCATATTTCATACATATGTATATCTCTATCATATTTATCATCAACATGCATATAACAATGCAATAAGCCATGCCTCAACGTACACGTATAACAACATATACATAACCACCATAAACACAATTACACATGAGGCATAATTCAACACTTTAAAGATCAACCAAGGTCACTAACTAAGCTTAGGATTAGGCTACCACCCTAATCCCAACTCTAGGTGGGTCTACCAATCCCAACCTAGTCCACATGCTTGAACCAATTGCTCAAAACCATTTAAAACATTTTAACCACTCATCGACCACTCCATTAGCACAAGCCGACAAGCCAACCAAGCATCCAAGTTTTCGGATCCGAGCCCGAAGCTTCCCCATTGATTTCCCTTGCTTCTAACCATTAAAAAAAACAATATATTAACCTCAAAATCAGTCACAAACCCAAAGTTTAACACCAACACACAAATCTACTACAATTCTCACAATTCAAAGTCAAGTTCAATCTTTAATTTCTCATTTTCGTACTTCCACAAAGACCCGTAAAAAATCAGCAATGTAGTCACCCAAAACACTCTTAAACATGTTCAAACCACTACTCAACCATAGTATAACCATCAACCCTTCATTTCCCCACATAGACACCTTAAAAACTCTCATTTTCCACTCCCAAAGATCACTTACAGCAGTAGCTACGGGAATCCAATCGAACCAACACTATAACTTCTCAAAAATCATCAAATAACATCCAAAGACACCTACCCAATGTTACTATAACATCAACCCATCAATTTTTCACAAAACCATCCCAAAAACACAAATTTTGACACTTTAAATATAACCCTAAAAACCCATTTCGGGATTCACCATAAAACCTTGCAAAAATCGGATATGTTGGACCTTATATGTAGTAAACAACTCACATAACATTAATAAATCAAAAGCTTTAGTTAAAGCTAACAAAGAGAGCATTTTTTACTCAAAATCTCAAAACTCTAAAATGTAAACTAGTGAGCTTTAATGAAAACAATTTACATGGGGAGAAAGAGGGAGATGAGGACAGCTCAAAAGTGCCATTACCTATTAAAAATCATCAAGGATGAAGGATGAAGGAGGTGAAATAGGAACTTCAATGGTGGGAGGGGTTTCACGTTGGTTTTTGTTTGAGAGGTAGAAGATGACACAAATTTGGGTGTTTTGAAATCAAAGGGTTTTTATTTTACAAGGCCACATATTTACGAAACTGCCATTAATGAAATGGCTATTGGGTTTTGGTTTAAAAATTGGGTCCAACACCTTTGTTTTATTTGCAAACAAAACTCGAACTATTATTTTATTTATTTAAATTATAAAACCGAACCCGAAATAATATTAAAACATTATTTTCACCCGACCCCCAAACCCGGGTGTTACAGCTAAACTATGAGAACAAAAGAGTTATTATGTATATGGTGTTTCCATATAGCAACACTTATACGCATCAAGCTAACGAGTTATAATAAACTCCCAATAATGATTGGTTTTTTGGTCAGAAGCCATACAATTCCCATTTTATAATTTTTGAATGTGCGATATGAATTGTTTCACCACAACGCATAAAATGGATAAATAAAAAAGGTTGAGAATATATATTGAGTACGAGTCTCTTTTTATGTTTAAACTCTTAAACATTAATTAGTGAATCATTTATGACACGATTTTTCTCAACACCAGGGGAGATAATAATCAACTGGATAAAGGAAAATGAATTATCATTATCTAGATTCTCGTATATGAACCAGAAGTTCATAAGATAATTCATGTTACTACACATCTACTGACCCAATGAGAGTAACTAAGTCTCATATACCAGCTGAAATGCTCTAAGTTTAAATTACATGTTAGAGCGAGAGAATGTAAATCATGCCTGAAGCATGATAGTTGAAATGGTTCCAATTTTTAAAATTCTCGTAAATGAAAAGTAATATGAGATGGTCATATATTGGAGGCGAGTTCTCCTGAAGAGACCCAAGACATAACCAATAATAAAACTCTTGAAGAGTTTCAAGTACCTGAAATAAAGATTTAAATCTTGAAGAGACCTCGATGAGTTATGTCACTACGAGAATGGAACCAGAAAATTGAAAAGTTGCCCTCAACGATATACAAATAGTTTTAAATAGAATACTTCTATAGAAGTAAAGAAAGAAAACGAGGATCTTGTATAGAAATCTATCAAGAAGTATATATATTGAATTGGCCAATATAGAAAGACGCTTTGAATTTTTAAAAGAGAAGTATTTGGACCAACAGTCCAAACACCTAAAGGAGTTATGCAAGTGGGGCACAAATAAGTAGTCGTAAATACGACAAATTATAATTTATGAAGAATTCTAAATACTTCATGGTAGATGCAATTAATTTGGCAGTTATGAAATATATTACACGCGTCTAATTATTTATGGGTCCCTATTTATCCTTAGAGGATTTAAAATGCTAGAAGCATTTGAAAATTTCTGAGGAAATTTATTTAGACATGTCTCATTAAATATTTTGGCGCATTTGGTATAATCCCCTTAGTGAGTACTAATTGAGAAAATACTATAAGAATGATCATATTTTCTTATACTTTTGTAAGAGGAATTTGGATCATGATTCATTATGATAATTTAAATATTATTAGAACTCCTGAAAAGCTTTCAAAGCATTTGGTTATTTAAGGAAAGGATTTGAGAAAAAGAATATTGAGATGTAATTTTGTCACGACCTAAAGATCGAATACTTAAATATGCGTTTTTGTTTATGAATGGACATAAGTTGAAAGAATCTTAAAGAATATTCAATATGGATAAAGCATATCTATTGTAAGACCGTTGGATGTGAATAAAGATAATTATATCTTTTATTGGTCTTGAAGCACAATATATTAATTGGTCAAGAAATATTTATGGATATACAAAGATCATTACCTTTAGATTTTCAAGTATTCGTCGATGCCTCCTCAAATCTTGAAGAAATAATTATTATGCATGAGGCAAACCAAAAATGTATTTGGCTAAGACCATTGACCCAACATATCCAAAAGATATGTGATTTACTTTCACAAGATATGATACGAATACTATCTTGTAGAGATAATGCAAGGTGGATACATTATGGAACATATTACTCCAAAGTTTCATCCCTCAAGATCTTTAGAAAAATAGTATTCAAGATTTAATTATGAAGATTCAAAGATCTTATGTGATGTTTTTATGAAGGGAGTAAATATGCGTTGCACTCTTTTTCCCTTAACCAAGGTTTTGTCCCAATGTATTTTCCTGGCAAGGTTTTTAATTAGGCAACATGTTATGCGTATCAAAGATGTGTGTACTCTTTTTTCTTCACTAAAGAATTTTTTTCCCACTGAATTTTTATCTTAGTGAGGTTTTAACGAGGCACATTATCTTCATAGACATCCAAGGGGGAGTGTTATGAATATTTTATCTATGTGGATGTCTATCATGATTAGAACTTTATCTAAGGAGTTTTGATTTATTTATTATTATGAATATTATCTCTATTAATTAGAGTTTAATATATTATGTACTTCTTATGCCTATAAATAGATGAAGACATTGTACACAATTCTAGTTTTTATAATAAGATGAATCTCCATCTTTCTCTCATCTCTCTAGCATTTTAGTACATAAGTTGGCAATAATTTAGTAATTTGTAGTTATTTTTTTAATATGCTGGTGTGATTACAAGGTAATATCTGTTTAATTTTTTTAGCCTTTAACAACGCACACACACCATGCACACATAGTGCTCGAACTCAGATCACCTGGATGAAATACATCATCCTTTACCACTGGATCACTCCATGCGTTCATAATTTGTAGTTACTTACATGGCTTAGTCTGAACATATACTGTTTATTTTGAAGATGTATTATTTTTTAGGGTAAACTACATAAATGACCACCATACTATTACAAAAGTCGCGAATTGACCACCTTACTTTTTTTCGAAGCAATTAAACCATCATACTATTAAATTGGGTGCAATTTGACCATCAGCCGTTAGAGGTTAAAGGCAGGGTGACGTGGCAGTTAAAAAAATAAGGGTATAATTACACATTTGGTCCTTACTATTTACACAATCTTTCAATTTAATCCTAATTTTAATTTAATAAAATAAATTATTTATTTATTTAGGTGATGACATGTGTCACTACCTTATTGGAGGGATTTAATTATTTATATTTGATTAAATAAATCTATTTTCATCCTCCAACCAAGTGGTGACGCGTGTCACCACCGATTAAAGGAAGAAAATGACGAAAATGACAAATGCAGTTAAGAGGAATCGAACTCATGTCACCTAGCAACACAGAGTGTTGGTTTACCACCTCACCAAACATTGTATTATAATCTAATTCCTGGCGAAAATTACAAATATGATTACTCAATGACCTTCTCTTTCCTTGCAAGTTGTTGTGGAACGGTATATCATGGTCTGTGGTATGGATCAGTATGTTCTCCTCTCCTTTCACTACTTTAATCTTTAATAAGATGAACTCATTACAGATGAATCTAAGTTAAAATTTCGGTGTAAGATGTATCATTAATTGCTTTGGCCTTTTCCTTCTAACCTCATTTATATTATCATGTAAATGGAGTTTATATTAGCCGGAAAACTGGTGACATTTCCATCAGCCAATTGTTATAGATGGTAATGTGTAATATAAGTTCATCAAACTTACATATGATCCCTAAGTCTAATATCGAGAATGCAATATGAAACATCCAGAGTCCATTTGGGGATCTTATGGTTTGCAGTCGATTCCATTTAATGTAAGCAATGGTGTGATTGTTGCAATACATGAACCCTTTTGCTCTTCAGTTATTTATTGGTTTTACATGGAAATGGTAGGGAGAATGAAAAAATTGTAATCATCTTATTATGTGTAAATAAACCATGCTCATGTTATTGCAGGATGTTGCTATCAAGATATTCCCGAACCTGGAATATTCAAATGATGTCATAATTTCCTTTAAACATGAGGTGTGCTTTATTGTTAAATTACTTTTCAATCTCTTTGCAGTCATCGACTAAAATAATTGTAATTGTTATTGTTTTGAGTTGCTTTCTTCCTCTTTGAGTGATACTCTCACTATTTTTCTTTTGATTTGAAGGTTTCTCTGATGAAAAGACTGCGACATCCAAATATTCTGCTGTTCATGAGAGCTATCACTTCTCCTCAACGTCTCTGCATTGTCACTGAATTTCTTTCACGGTTCGATCTCCACTTTATGATTTTTTTGTGCTTGTAGTCTTTATGTAATTCTCACTTTTTGATTTTAGTCATGGCAGGGAGCTTCAAAGAGAAGGTCATTGAATAATTGTATTTGTAAATTTCGCCAAGATTTAGATCATAATATAACATTTGGTGTGGTGTTAAACTAGCATTCCTTGTTATTGGGTGACACGAGTTTGATTCCCACTAATTGCATTTGTCATTTTCGCTATTTTTTTCCTTTAATCGGTGGTGACACGTGTCACCACCTGATTGGAGGATGAAAATAGATTTATTTAATCAAATATAAACAATTAAATCCCTCCAATAAGGTAGTGACACGTGTCATCACATAATTAAATAATTATTTTATTTTATGAAATTAAAATTATGACTAAATTGAAAGATTGTGTAAATAGTAAGGACCAAATGTATAATTATAACATTTTTTTAACTGCCATGTCACCCTGCCGTTAGCCTTTAACGGCTGGTGGTCACATTGCACCCAATTTAATAGTATGATGGTTTAATTGCTTCGAAAAAAAGTAAGGTGGTCAAATCGTGATTTTCACAATAGTATGGTGGTCATTTATGTAGTTTACCCTATTTTTTACCTGAGTTCTTACTTATATTTTTTATTTCAAATTTAAATTTTTGTTGGTTTTTCTTGATAAGCTATTTTAAAACTCATGTATTAGTTAAACTTTTCCTTTCGTTAATAGTTATAACCAAAATACCAAATGAGTCTAAATAGTAACTCTTTT
This sequence comes from Hibiscus tridactylites, assembly GCA_958450335.1. NCBI lineage: Eukaryota > Viridiplantae > Streptophyta > Magnoliopsida > Malvales > Malvaceae > Hibiscus > Hibiscus tridactylites. The sequence continues at coordinate 69,652,989 of OY288285.1, read as the reverse complement.
TATTTTAACTTGTCCCGATTAGTTTTAGGTTCGATTACTTTTACAATTATTTTTCTAAAAGGCTTAATATAAAATAGGTGCTCAAACTTTGTCCTTTTTTCCAATAGGTGTCTAAACTATTTTTTAGCTGAAATATGTGTCTAACATTTTATTTTTACCTGAAATATGTGCCTAAAATTTAATTCTGTTATTGTTTTAAGGTAACGCTGTTAAAAAATTTTAACACCCAATCAGAATTTGACACGTGTTATTTTATTTTGTTTTATTAATTTTTCCCAAAAAACTGAAAAAATGAAAATATTTTTAAAAATTCTGAAAATTTTTAAAAGTCTCAAAATAGTCCCCAATTCAAACACTCAAATTCAAATTTGTCGTCATTGTCATCGTCGATAGCCTCGTCGGACCTCCCCACCACCGTCGCCAGAGTCCCCCGCCCATTTTCTCCAACCACTCATTGCCGGTAATCGACGGGAGGCACGTCAATCGGACGACGAACAACGAACGCGAAACGCTCCAACTGTTCAACATTCGATTGGCATGTCTCCCGCCGGTTACCGGCGATGGGTGGTTGGGGGAAATGGGTGGGGGAGGCCGGCGACGAAGGAGGTGAGGTCCGGCGAGGCTATCGATGGCGACAATGCCATCAATTTTAAAATTTGGAGTTTGGGATTTTAAGAATTTGGGACTGGTTTATAATTTTTTAAAATTCAGAATATTTTTTATTTATTTTATTTTTAGTTTGGTTTTGAAAATAAAATGAAAAAAATAAAACCTACAGTCAAGCTATAATTGGGTGATGGATTTTTTGACAAATTGACTTTAAAATGGACAAAAATAAAACGTTAGGCACCTATTTAAGCCAAAAAAAATAGTTTAGGCATTTATTGTAAAAAAAATGCAAAATTTTGGCACCTATTTTACAGTTAAGCCTTTCTAAAAATAAAAAATTTGTGCTCATGTAGTTAGAAAATTTTATGAGCTAGTAAGCTCATACATGCAACTAAGGCTGAGCGTTTGATCGAGTCGAGTAAAAAAATTCGAGTTTACAAGTCCTATTTTACTATTCAAACTTTATTTGAATTTTTTTTTTAAAAAAAACTTTATTTAAAATTTTTTAGAGTCGAGTTTTCGAGTTTCTGTATAAATTTAATTGTAATTATTTATAATGTTATAATACATATTGATTCTAATTGTAACGATTTTTATATCCATATACAATATAGTACATATATATTTCTTCATATTTTCAGTTGTAATATACAATATTATACATAACATATTAAACAGAATTGACAAACTTTACTCGAACTTAAAAATTGATCAGCTAATTAATAAAAATTTTGAGTTATTTGAATTTTCATTTTATAACTCACACTTTATTTAAATTTTTTTCGAGTTGAATATAGTTTATGAAATTACGAGTCGAGTTCAAATAAATTTATTTTTCAAATTAAATCGAGTCCAATAATTTAATTTTTTGAGTCAAATCAAATTTTACCTACCGTACATGCCACGCCAAAGAGTAAACACATACTAAAAAGTAAGTCACGCTAAATTAGTTGATAGGATAAATAAACAAAAATATATTGAAATTGAATAAAAAAACAACCTGAAATATAGAGATTAGAATTGATGAAATTATATAGGACTAAATAAACAAAAAAAGAGTGTAGGAATTCTAATCAAATGTGACCTCATAAATAAATAAAATCTTATACTAAATCTAAAATAAATAAATAACTTAACAATATAGTTGTGTGCATCGTTCACTGTGGCTTATTCAATTTGACTAGGTGGGTAAGATCATGTATGGGCCGTGATTAGGCACTGTTTAGTATTTAGTGAGAATCGTAAGTTATAAATTTATTCAAATTTTTTAAACAAAAAGTTTATAATGTATTTTAAATATTATATAGGATAAATATTCTATACACAGGCGGTGAAAATTGAAAGTTTCCACAAGCGCCTTAATTTTAGGGTATATGAAGTTAATTTAGGGTATAGAGTTTAGGGCTTTAACTTTAAGTGTAGGGGTTAGAATTTATGAATAGTTGTTTCAATTTAAGGTTTATGGTTATAATTTAGGGTTTATAGGTTAAAACCTAAATCCTCACCATATTACCCTAAAATCTAAACCCTAACCTATAAGCCCTAAATTATAACCCTAAACCTTAAATTGAAACAACTATCCTTAAATTCTAAATTCTTACACCTAAATCCCTAAACCCTATACCCTAAACTAACTTCCTATACCCTAAAACTAAGGCGCTTGTGGAAATTTTCAGTTTACACCGCCAATGTATAGGATATTAATCCTATTAATATATATATATATATATATATATATATTATCAAATTTGAAATAGACTTTATAAAATCTAAACTCGACCTGATTGATAATCAAACATTCAAATCGATTCAAGTCTAACTTTAAGTTTAAGTCCGATCCGAGTAGAATATCCAGAATTCAAATAGATTTTCAAAATTTCAAAATCCAATCAGATTTTTTTTAAGCGACAACTCAAATGAATGTTTTTTTAAGAAGAGATGAACACGATTAAAGCTTGCTTTAATCTTGAAGCTTCAATTCAAACCGCCCACAATATTGAGAAAAAGAGCAATATTTAAAGATGATACGGTTGCAAATTTGCTTTCATACATAAATAAATAACTTTCAAAATATTGAGCAATATTTAATTCTGATAGGTCCATATCAGATTCAAATTTTTTCCGGATCAAATCGGACTCAAACACGCAAAATCTTGAAAGAAGGGGAGATGGGAATAATTCTAATTCCATTACTGTTTTTTTATCACAATGTCTCAGCAACAAGACCAAAGCCATTAAACATAAAAACACACAACCTGTTTCATAATCTTAACTAACAAAAACAAACAACCGCTTTAAGGAAACAAGATTCCCGCCAGTTTTATTTTCTTTTAGTTTCCAAAGGCAAAATCACATCAACAACCCCATGTATTAGTTCATCAATCTGCAGTTCTTCCTGATTTCTCCGCTTGATCCCGTGAGGGGACTAATGTCTCCCATCTTGATCATCGCGGAAGCGAAATCCGAGTTGAATGAGCTCGGGTTGTTACCGTAACCGCGGACAATTGAATCCGCGGAGCCGCCGTTGAACAGCTCTTGATCGGAGTGGAGAAGTCCTCTATTATTTACAAGGTTCTTGAAGTAATTGTTGTCGAAAGATGTGGGAGTTTGGACATCAAGGGGTGCCAAATTGTTGTCCCCTGACCCCGTTGCACTTGGGCAGCTTCTTTGCCTTGTTTGAGCAAAGGATGTGTCAATGTTGCTCTCGTTGTATATGCGTGCCCTGAATGTTGTGCACCTTGCTTGTCCGATTGTGTGAGACCCTGCACACTCGAGACCGTTAGGATCGGGTTTCGACGTGTAACGGAAGTTAAGAGTTCGAATAACATCGAGCTACGGAAGTGTGGTTGTGGGATAGAGGACAAACCAGATAAAGCAACCAAGTCCCTGGTGGAAAGTCCAAGAGCACTGAACCTAGAAATGAGCTGGTTCAAGTTGGAACTCGGCGCCGGAATGCCGGTATTCGCCGCCGACTGGCTAGCAGTTCTTGCATCTCTTCTTCCAAGTTTCACATTCCAGCTGGGTCCTCCCAACTACAAATCAAAACCGGGGTTTGATTTTGAAACTCTTACTAAGATGATTAATTAAATGTGTGTATGTATATTGAGGACTTACAATTGCAACAGAGTCTCTAGCAGCTATGGCCAAGATATCAGCACAAGAAACTACACCAGGGCAAACATTCTCAACAGCTGACTTGATGTTGTCGACAACATCGAATCCACGAGCCGAGTTACGATTCGGGTTAGCGTTTTTCTCTCCGGTGAATGACGATGTGTCGTCGAGTAGCAACGATCCGTCACATCCCTATTAGGAAATATCACATTAGCACCATGATAAATCAAGGCACATAGTTGTTAGTTACCTACCATAATACCATTGCTTGTGTCCGAAAATAACAGAACCAAGTCAAACCCATTTGGTTAGGGATGTGTGTTTGGTTTTGCGGTGGTAGAATTGATTTTGGATCAACGTAATTTTATAGAATTGATTTTAAAGTAATGTGATTTATGTTTGAGAGGTTTTTTTTTTCTTAAAAACTACGATTGTATAAAAATATAGTGTAAAAATCACGACAAAACGTAAAAGCTACTTCTACCTTGCTTTTCCCAGAATTACATTTGGGGTCTAGAATTGATTTTAAAATTTTAAATCCAAACATGTAGGCACGACATTCGAGGCCAAAAAACTCGTTGAATCAAAATTTTAGGCCTCCAAACACACATCGCATATTAGGTCAAAATCCCACACCAACTCTCTTTTTTTAATGTCCTTTTTGACACAAGTCAAACAAAGTTGCCATGTTCCTAAAACATTACTAGGATCTAGGAATGTGAAGCTAGAAAGCTCAAGACATAAGACACAAACTTCATGTCATGTCCGAATATGAGTACGAAAAAATCATTCACAACATTAAGACTCGAACTCTTGACCTTGTTTAAAGACTGATTAGCAATGGCATGCATGATTTTCCGATAAACTCGAAAAGAAAAAACAAAAGATGAGAGGAAGAATTACATTGACAAAGCAGTCATGGAAGAACAACCGAAGCAGAGAAGCACCCGTTCGGGCCTCTTTGTTAATGGCAGAGCTAACAGTGGATCTCACAGTAGAAAGCAAATTTGGGCATGAATTTGAGTAAAAATTCGTTGAAAGTTGAGCATTGCTGCTTCCCAATACAACCACAAGGAGAAGCAATGTCAAACACAACTTGGAAAAACAACAAGCAGAAGCCATTTTAGTACTAAACAACAAACCAACAATTGAAATGTGCTATGGCTTTTGGCTTGAAAAACAAACTGTGCCTAATCCATTGCTTTATATACACAAAATTTTCTACTCCCTCATTAAAGCCAGCGCTGCCGACAGGTTACCTAACACGTAGACTCTTCAAATCTGCATGCAAATTTCACTTTTACGTTTTCAAAAGATGATCAGAAACAGACAATTTTAGATTGGAATCAAAACAGTGGTTTTGGTTGATGATTGTAATTAAGAAAAAGTAAAGATGAAGACTTAGATGATTAGAACGCGTATTTGTTTGAAAACATCACCACTTGGTAAAGTGTTTGGCGAAGAAGGGGGCGGTGGTGTTGTTGGTAGCTAAAGTTTGACGGGATCGGTCTGAGTGGTAAGCAGTTTGGGCTTGCTTAAGTAGGTATTGTGTATGCAGAAAATATCTGTTAAAAGACTCACCATCGAAATTAAGTGTGCGAAGTAGGTCGATCCAGATTAGTCAGGGCAAAAACTTAGATAACCGGGAGGCAAAAAAGAAAGTTTCAAAGCTCCCCATTTCAAACCACTTTAATCACATTAGATCTATTATGATTTGGTGAACACTTACTTTAGATCCATGATGTAGCTAAGATACAGCACCATTTCAATACTCTTCAAAAACAAGCAAATTAAATATGCAATTTAAAGAAACGTGATACAGTTAAAGTTGTTCATAAATTGGGTTAGGATAGGTCTGAGGGACCGGTTAGGGCCTTTATCTTCCATTTTTATAAATTTACAGATTTTTCAAGTGATAATCTAATAAGTTAGAGAGTAGTGATTGTCTTGTTTTTAGTTGTATATATAATGTTTTCTTAACAAAATAATAAAAATAATGTGTTTGATAAATTTTAATCATGTTTTTATGGTTTATTCATGAAATATTAAATTAATTGTTCAAAGTAATAAAACATATTTCTGTATTATAGGGGCTCATTTTTTAGTTTTCTCTCAAAGCTCAAAAAAATGTTTGAAATGGTTTTATGATCATGAAGTTCTTATTTTTTGTACAAACAAAAATTACCCTAACCTCGGTTGAACTATTCGATTTTTAGAAAAAATGAAATATTAATAAATTATATAAAAAAATGAATCAGGTGGTCGACAGCCAATACTAAAATTAATTACCAACTACATGCTAAAGAAACAAAAAAAAAATTGTAATGCTAGAAATGGTCGAGAACTAATATTAAAAACTTACCTTTTGGGATTGACAATTTATGAGTTTTTTTTTTATCATCAGTTTGTAAGTATCAGAAATATTACCCAAAGAGGGGTGGAAATAAAGAATCATAATATTAAAATGAATATTAAACTAATATATATGGATTAATTACTTAAATTATAATTCAATTATTTTTTATTTTATTTGTGATTTTTTTTAAATATGCTGGTATAAATTTTACTCGTGACTTTTGAATGTAAACTAATAGAAAAAAGGGCATAACATGGATTTTACCTGTCCAGGTGTGAATGACAGAAGCTTCTCTGGAAAGATTTAAGACCAAATTAAAAGCCTTGAGTTTTTTTCTCTTTAATTTCTGTCATTGTCAATTGTCAACTATGCCACTGATTTTTCTTTATTTTTCGAGTAAAAGAGGGGCAAAGTTTGGTGACCAGAATTTGTGTGAATTAATGGGTAACGTTGAATTTAATCATTTTATTTATTTTTCCACTTTGAGTAGCATATTCAATGCATCTTCATAATTGGAAAATATTTACAGTTGCATGGCTTAGCTCTTAAGTTGTAGATTATAACAAAGGAAAATTCTGTTACGCTCAACAACCACCTATGAATATCACTAATGATGAGCATCGATAAACATTATTAATTTAATTTATAAAGATTAAAAATTTAAAGAATTTACTATATAATTATAAATTATTTAAAAATTAAAACGTAAATTAATTAAAATATATTATTTTATTTTTAATTTTTTTTAAACATAGATCAAAATGCATATCTACCCTTATATTATAAAACCCTAATTTTTTCATTTGAAATTTAAGTCGCCACCGCCACTACCTCCTGCGGTCTCCGCCACAACATTGCTTTCTGCATTTGGCCACCGGAGAGTCAAAAACTCAGTAAACACATTCAAACGGCAAATTATAAGAGCAAAATACAAACAAATAAAACACAGAAAAAAAGGCAAAATTTTGATAGTGTGAAATTAGCATAAAATTACCTCTGGGAAAGACGACAACCTCCTAGAGCAGATCAAGTTATCAGGGTTGAACAAAGTGTCTGCAAGATGCAGGAATCTAATAAAGTTTGGAATCTAACACCGTCCTGGCAGGAGGCAGCGGCAGCGGCTTAAATTTTAAATAAACGAAAATTAGAGTTTTATAATTTAAGGATAAATATGTATTTTGATCTATGTTTAAAAAAATTAAAAATAAAATAATATATTTAAATTAATTTACCTTTTAATTTTTAATTTTTAAATAAATTATAATTATACGGCGAGTCATTTAAATTTTTTAATCTTTATAAATTAAACTAATAGTACTCATTAGTACTCATCAATATTCGCCGAGCGTGCCAGAATCATCCTATAACAAACGAATAACTTTTGTTAAATAGTCAATAACGAAAATTATAAATGATTAGATCAAATACATTGAATTCTATAAATTAATTAATTATTCAGAATTTTATTCGATTATTTTTTCCCTTTCACTTCAAGTCTACCCTAGACTAAACTGCATGTATCATTGAGCAGCCTGTACATAAAACACTTAACCAAACAAATTTTCCTACAAATATCAAGCTTGAAATAACTGAAATTTGACAAATAATAACTCGGAGGGAGAAAAAAAACTAGTCAGATTTTTATATGCATATGCGAAAAAGTGTTGGGTTCAATAATAAGTTATATTATATTTTTAAAATAATAGATTCAAACACAAATAATGTTATTAAGAAAGATTATCATAAAATATACAATAATGCATGATAGTAATTTTCATTATTGAATAATAATTTAAACCCATCAAATTTTATTTTAAAAAAAAATCTTTATATTCAATCTCTAAAATATTTTATTGTAAAAAAAATTCTAGTTGCTCTCTCTCTCTCTCTCAAATATCTACCACTCTCTCTTAAATTTCTGTCGCTTGTAACTTTATTTTTCTTCTTTTGGTGGGTGGTCAACAACCACTTTTAGTATCGGTTGTCGACCACGGATTTATTAATTTTTTTGTTCTTGCTTTCTCTATTTTAATAAGAATCTCTGCATTTGTGGCACACGTTTTCTATGTCTTTGTGACACGTTTTCTTTGATTTTTTGTGATTCGTTTCATCTGTCCTCGTGGCAAGATTTCAGCATACCTTAGTGGTCAGTTGGTGCTCGTACAAAGATCTTCACGATGCTAATATCTGATTATAGTTTTGTCGATGGTGTTAAAAAGATGGATCCCACTCGGTTGATGGTTGGTTGCCGATGTAATCAGACATGGGTAGTGGAGCAATCTGCTTGATAGCTTGGTTCGTTCACTATTCTTTTTTCACCCCGTAAAGCGTCTCATTTGGATAGAGACAATGAAATTCAAGAAGGTTTTTAAATTTTGATATGTTAATATCAATAAAAATGTGCTTTTCTTTGCCCTATTATAAAAAAATTTAATGGACTTGTTTTTTTTTTTTTTTGATGTATTATGTTGTATTCTGTGATTAATAAAATTCAGATCCATTATTAACTTTTTTTAAGATAACCAACCAGTAGTGTTCCAAAGCATCTTTAACACCGATTCCTTTTACATTGATCCATTCACTTATTGACTAATGTGATATTTTTTTGATTAATTATATTAGCTTTTGCCAAGGTTTCTAATCAGCTTTTTCCCCCTACATATTCACGTTTTTCTTTTGTCAAAGCAGCTGCTAGAGGAATCTTGGACGTTACTGTCCTTTTCAAATTTCATCGAGGAAAACATTCATAATTTTAATCTTATATAAATGTATATTTTTTTGGTTTAACGGCATGTATTTGTCTCATTGACTGATTAATTCAAATCGAATTTTGTAAAGGCTCGATATAGGCGTAACTCTCTCAACCCAGTTTTTTTTATTCACAAATCAAGATTCAAACCCCCAATCTTGTTTAAGGGATCTAACGTCTCATCCCGCTAGACCAATTAATTGTTGTTATCGTATTATGTTTTAGCGTTTTATTTATAAGAAATTATTTGATATTGTTTAAAAAATTTAATTATTCTATTTTAGATATTGTCTAGTATTTGTGTTCGATTTTAAATATTATATGTAATATTAAAATAAGTAAAATTTTGTAGCTAAATTTTCTATTTTAATCAAATTTGATTCATTTAAAATATCATGTTTTAAATTCTAATCTTACTTAAAGGATTTAACTTATTTTTTTAGAAATTAAAATGAAAAAGAACGGCTACATGTTGATTTTTTGTCTCAAACAAATAAATTTATAATATAATATTTTTTTCTTCAAAATATGAGGACTTGACCGCACTCTATTTTGGATTATTCCTGATGCTATATGCTAATATAATTAGCGGCATTCAAGCATATAATATCTCGTAATTATAATATATATTTTATAATTGAGAAATGATAGAATTAAAACTTTGGGCTAATTGAGTGTAGTTTAATTATTTTATCGTTGATATAATATATAAGAAGATGTGAGATTAATAAAATTTAAATATTTAATATCATTTGATTTATAAGTGGAGATAGATCTTGATAGTCTAAACATTGTACATTAAATATTAAAAAGAATTAAAATCTTGAATAACGAGAGCTTTAACATACAAAATAATTGTCATGTGTTTTCTTTTTTTTAATATTCTAAAAGTGATTAGAAGGTAGTATCTGTTTATAAATATTCTTATTCTTTTGACAATGTGTATACACATTACAAACGAAACGAGTGAATATGTATCTCTTAGGAAGAACATCACCCGCTTTTCTACTGAAACCACTTGTTGGATTATTTTTTATGAATATACCCTAATAAAACATAAGTCAACACTTTAATATAGGATTTTATGAGTGTTGACAAAATAAATCAAATTACTAATAGTAGTAGGTAACAGGTATTACTTTGTACCTTCTAGAGAGAGGTACATTCTCTAGATGGGCTTACAGAAAAAAGAAATGGTAATACAATTTACATTTTTGTCAAGAATGGTCAAATTGTCACAAAATTCTAAAATTACCGTTATGTATTCTGACCAATCAACAAATATTTCATTTTCATCTATTAAGGATTCTCGTCCCACCCGTTTGAGTTTATCTTTAGATTAAAATTTTGTGAAATTGGATTCGCTTGATTTTTTTTGAAAGATTTAGGTTGCATTGTTTATTAACAATAAACGAGTTGGAGTGAAGTTACGAGTCTCGTTAAAAAATTTCTCTACACTTAGTTAGAAGAAGAAGAGTACAACGTACCAACGCTTAATACAAAATTAGTTCTAGCCAACCCAATACAATCACAATGAACAACTCCCTTAGCCTCCATCTGAAAATAATTCAATGAAATCAGACTTACGACCAATATCTTTTTTAGCTAAAGAATCAGCCAACATATTACAATCTGTGTAAACAAACTAAAAGCTCAACTTCCCCTATCGCACAGATTTAAGCATGAATTAATTAAGAGTTTAAATACCACCAGTGTTAAAGGTGTTCAAAATTATCTGACCCGAACTACCCGACCCGACTACCTTACTATCCGAGCACAAATAATCGGGTAATTACCCTAAATTTCTTTTTACTCGGGCCGGGATCGGGTCACAAAAGTAGAAATTTTTGGGTACCCGGTTCCTAATTTTTTATTTTATATATAATTATTTTTTAAACAAAATATCCTTATATTCACTACATTTTCAAATCAAACAACTTAATTTTTAAATCTCGATCCCTCAAATGCTCTCCCTTCACAATTTGCACTCATCATCTCTCTCAATTTTACCGCACTCTCTCTCTCTATATATATATATACATACATATATATATATATATATATATATATATATATATATATATATTACAATTTAAAGCATTACAGTATATGTATATTCCAATTTAGAATAGGAAAATTCTACAACGGGCGACGAATATTGATGAACACCACTAATGATGAACACCATTAAATTAATTAATAAAGATTTAAAATTTCAAGGATCTATCATACAATTAATAATTATTTAAAAAAATTCAATTAAATTATTTATATATATATATATATTAAAATTTTATTTTTTTAATAAGGATAAACTATATATTTAGTACCTCACCTATTTTCGTATTTCTATTGAACCCACATTATTTAAATATTATTTTAATTTAACCATATTCTTTGTAAAAAAATAACTTAACCCTTAACCCTCAACCTAAAACTCTAAACTATTAAACCTTAAACCTATACCCTAAATCATATACCATTAAAAATAATTTCACCATTATCGATTCATTTCAATTCAATGAATTGTTTAATTCTCCTAAAAAAATTCAATTAAATTATTTTTTATATACCATTAAGATCATATAAATGATCGAACAGATCAATACGGCGGGTCTCTAGAGAACCGCTGCAGGTTCGCGTTAGAAGTTGTTGAAGCCGTTGCTAATGAGATCGGAGCGGACAGAGCCGGACTCAGGCTATCTCCATATGCGGACTACTTGGATTCGGGCGACTCCGATCCAACAGCGTTAGGCGTTTATATGGCCGAGTCCTTGAACAAATACATAATCTTTTACTGTCATATGGTTGAGCCTAGGATGAAACTTGCCGAGGAAAGTTTCGAAACGACCGAAAGTTTGCTTCCCATGAGGAAGGCTTTTAAGGGCACTTTCATTGTGGCTGGAGGATACGATAAAGATGATAGGAACAAAGCAGAGGCCAAAAACTAAACCGATCTTGTCGCGTTTGGTCGTTTGTTTCTATCAAATCCGGATTTGCCGAAAAGATTTGAGCTCAATGCGCCTCTCACCAAGCACGACTGGAATACATATTGCCTACCGAATCCTGTTGTTGGCTACACTGATTACCCATTCCTTGAAGACACTGCTTAAGCTGGTTGGGAGCGAGGAGGATTTTGCAAGTTCTTTATGGCTTCTCTGTGCCAAGCACTGTGGCATTAGGTTAAACTCTGTGGTACTTTAATTTCAATAAAATTATTTTTAATGGTATATGATTTAGGGTATAGGTTTAAGAGTTTAAGGGCTTAAGGTTTAATAGTTTAGGGTTTTAAGTTGAGGGTTAAGGGTTAAGTTATTTTTTATAAAGAATAGGGTCAAATTAAAATAAATTTTAAATAATGAGGGTTCAATCGAAATACGAAAATAGGTGAGGTACTAAATATATAGTTTAGCCTTATTAAAAAAATAAAATTTTAATATATATAAAAATAATTATTAATTGTATGATGAGTCCTTGAAATTTTAAATCTTTATTAATTAATTTAATGGTGTTCACCGTTGTTCATCGTTAGTGGTGTTCATCAATGTTCGCCGCACGTGGTAGACTCATCCTTTACAATAATAAGGATTTCACATTAATTAAAAAAAAAACTTGAAGTCTTGAATTTATGGCAATATACCGTAATAAATAAAATAAAATAAAATACAATGTAATTAGTAACTAAGATTTTAAAATTATATGTTTGGATGTTGGATTATGCAATTCGAACTTTTAAATTTGTGTGTTTTTTTAATTTAATAATTTGAAAAATGGTAAAAATTCGAGTACCAGATACCTGATTTTTCAGGTACCCGCAACGTCCGAGTACTCGATTACCGGGTACCCGTAATCTTCGAGTTGGAACATGGGCTGATTTTATAGATATTTGACGATCCGGGTACTCGATACTTCGTGTACCCGAACACCCGAGTACTAAGATTTGAACACCCCTAACCAGCGCTGAGTGAGGGCTCCCCAACCAATCCACAACCATTTTGCAGTCACTTTCCACAACCACACTTCTTTTGTTGAACTATGGTGTTCTTCTAAAAAGAACAATCGTTTCTTTTATTGCTAGTTGTTGTAGAGTCAATTTTACCCACTAGTTTGGAGAACGTTATCAATGAAGTCGACTTCTCTTTTCTCAAGCGACTTTTAATTTTAGCCTCGCCAAAACTGCCGCACACCGCGCAATCGATGTTGAATTTTAGATAACCACGTGTAGGGGGCATCCAACCACTGATTTTTTTTTTGTTTGTTGGGTTGTTTTTAATGGAGCTTAGATAGCTCATCCCCTTGTGTCCTGATGACAAAGGTAGATGTTTATCATCCATTGGGACCCGGGTTCGAGCATCAGTAATGTCATACTATGTGTGCCGTCTTTGAAAAGACTAAGAAATTTGAACAGATGCTACCCTTGTATTGCACCCAAAAAAAAAATTTTTACACCACCAACATAATCTCAGCACACAAAGGTTGAAAAGAGAGTCCATATTAAACTTAATTCTGTTAAAAATAATCTCATTCTTATAAATTCATATGGTCCAAGTAAAACAAAAAAAAACTTAGAAGCCAAACCTGGGTGTTGAACGATGTTAATATTTTTTTACATTTTATTATTTTTTGAACAATGACATCTGAATTTTATTAATCATCATGAAAGATAATACAATACATTGCATTAAAGAGAAAAAAAAAGAGACAAGTCCACTAAAAGTCTCCTACAATGGTGCAAAGAAAAGAAGACAATTCTATCGAGATTAACATACCAAAATTCAAAGACCTTGAATCTTCTTGTCTCTATCCAAACGAGACGCTTTACAGAGTAAAAAATGAGTGGTGAGCAAACCAAGCTATCAATCAGATTACTCCGCTACCCAAGTCTGATTACATCGGCAACTAACCATCAATCGAGTGGGAATTCATCTTTCTAAGATCACCGACAGAATCATAATCAGATATTAACGTCATGAAAATCTTTGTACGAGCACCTACCGACCGCTAAGGTATGCTGAAAATTATGCCACAAGGACAAATGAAACGAACCACAAAAAATCAAAAACGAGTCACAAGGACAGAAGAAACGCATGCCACAAAGTCAGATATTCATATTAAAACATGAAAAAAAAAAGAAAAAATAATAAAACCGATGGTCAACAACTAATAATAAGATTGGTTGTCGATCACCAATCAGAAGAATAAAAACAAAGTTGCATGCGGCACAGATTTGAGAACTCTTTGTATGAACTACAATTCAGCTTCACATAGATTAACCAACTGTCAACTACAATTTAACAATGCTCTAAACTAGACTACTACAACACATACACTACCCTATGATGGTGAAGACTCAAGCTTCTATCTAATATGCCTTGGTAACGTGGTTATTACATGAAACTTGTCGGTAACCCAACCGATGAAGATTACAGGGTTAGAGCACCTAGATAGTATTAACCTAAACCATTCAGTTATATACATTTTTTCAGCTATTCCAACTCATCAGCCGATGCTACCTCCTCTTCCAGTTCGAATGCATCGATTTCTGCAAAATAGGCTCTCTGCTTGTCAATGAAATCTTGGGGCAACTCATGCTTGGAAGCATTTACCTCTCGGCGTTGTTTCTGTGGTAATGGACATAAACCAACAAGCTCAGTTCAATGCATACTAATAACATTATCTTCAGGTATGCTGTATGCATATATGCTTATGGAAGAAAAAAGCTTTTAGGAGACAAAAGGCGAAATTTGACTTGATGCAAAACAAACAGCAACATATTATAACTATTATTAACAACATAACTAAATCAAAAATGCTTTTGATACCGTTCGCTACCATTGTGTCAAATTCTCTAAAACTTGATACTAACGGTGGCAATCATGACAAGGGAATGCAATATACAGTTGTGCGTCGTCTGTAAACACTTTTAATCAAATTGTGGGCTTTATATACAGATCCAAAAGAATTTAAAGAGCTTGTGAAAGAAAAATTGTCTCAATGAAGCCCAAAAATTCACAAAGATGAAGAGCATGACTATCCATTTAATATAAATTGGATTAAGAAGTAGGGGAATCTTTAAACAAACCTTTCTACAAGGCAACGGGCATGATTTGGAGAGACCAATATCACCATCTCCGTATGTTTTCTCCCTATGTTAAAGACAAGGAGAAACAACATTAATAGATGAAACCAAGGGAAAACATTCAATGGAAGATCATCAAAATCTGATAAAACATCAAGCAATAGAGATCTTCGGGATTAATGAAATGGGGAACAGACATAGTGATTAACATTGATATCAGAAAGCATTACATATGTGAATAAATACGAGTACAGAAGATAAAATATCTGAGAATGCAAGACTGTAATTTTGAATACCTAAATATTTCATGTTATCACAAAATATAATAATTCAAAGATATTTAACTTTGCTACCCGAAGCATTTTACTCAAAGGTCATTTTCTCACTGCTCAATGAAAGGTTAGCTTAGATGAATAACATCGACATTTGGAAACAGATGTTAAAAAAACACGAGGAAAACACAGGCATCTAAAGCAAAAACTATATCAAAACACAGAAATCTATAGGGAAAGGAGGATATGAAAAATTAAATTAAATTAGCTAAACCAATCAAACAATTAAGTCAGGCTTTCATCTTTCTACTTTCTACTATCC